>CM059224.1:22408427-22473427 GCA_030347435.1 Clarias fuscus | reverse complement strand
TGCACAGGTATCATGCACACACACACTCACACTCAGACTCGCACATTATTAATGTCAGCACAGATTTCTCATTCATACTAATCGATTCATACTTAATAAGCTCTTATTCATTTTCATGGACCCACTGTTGATTATTCATAGGCTAACTCTTATAACAAATATACACTATATATTATATATTGCTATGTTACCTGTACAGGTACTCCCCAACTTAAGAACAATTTGAGATACGAATTTCCACAGATATGAACGGATTTAACATTCGTAGATAAGATCAAAACACGAAAGTAGCCGCTATTATACCTATATATATATACACACCCATGGACAAAATTGTTGGTACCCTTCGGTCAATGAAAGAAAAACTTACAATGCTCACATAAATAACTTTAATCTGACAAAATTAATAATTTAAAAAAATTCTATGAATGTTAACCAATGAAAGTCAGACATTGCTTTTCAACCATGCTTCAACAAAATTATTAAAAAATAAATAAACTCATGGAACAGGCCTGGACAAAAATGATGGTACCCCTAGAAAATACTGAAAATAATGTGACCAAAGGGACATGTTAATTCAAGGTGTGTCCACTAATTAGCATCACAGGTGTCTACAATCTTGTAATCAGTCAGTGGGCCTATCTATATATAGGGCTATATATATAGCGAAGGAAAGAGTTGTCTCAGGAGATTCGAAAGAAAATTATAGACAAGCATGTTAAAGCTAAAGGCTATAAGACCATTTCCAAGCAGCTAGATGTTCCTGTGACTACAGTTGCACATATTATTCAGAAATTTAAGATCCATGGGACTGTAGCCAACCTCACTGGACGTGGCCGCAGGAGGAAAATTGATGACAAATCAAAGAGACGGATAATCCGAATGGTAACAAAAGAGCCCAGAAAGACTTCTAAAGAGATCCAAGGTGAACTTCATGCTCAAGGAACATCAGTGTCAGATCGTACCATCCGTCGTTGTTTGAGCCAAAGTGGACTACATGGGAGACGACCAAGGAGGAGACCATTGTTGATGACAAATCATAAAAAAGCCAGACTGGAATATGCCAAACTACATGTTGACAAGCCACAAAGCTTCTGGGAGAATGTCCTGTGGACAGATGAGACAAAAATCGAACTTTTTGCCAAGGCACATCAGCTCTATGTTCACAGATGGAAAAATGAAGCATATCAAGAAAAGAACACTGTCCCTACTGTGAAACATGGAGGAGGCTCTGTTATGTTCTGGGGCTGCTTTGCTGCATCTGGCACAGGGTGTCTTGAATCTGTGCAGGGTACAATGAAATCTCAAGACTATCAAGGGATTCTAGAGAGAAATGTGCTGGCCAGTGTCAGAAAGCTGGGCCTCAGTCGCAGGTCATGGGTCTTGCAACAGGACAATGACCCAAAACACACAGCTAAAAACACCCAAGAATGGCTAAGAGGAAAACATTGGACTATTCTAAAGTGGCCTTCTATGAGCCCTGACCTCAATCCTATTGAGCATCTTTGGAAGGAGCTGAAACATGTTGTCTGGAAAAGGCACCCTTCAAACCGGAAACAACTGGAGCAGCTTGCTCATGAGGAGTGGGCCAAAATACCTGCAGAGAGGTGCAGAAGTCTCATTGACAGTTACAGGAATCGTTTGATTGCATTGATTGCCTTAAAAGGTTGTGCAACAAACTATTAAGTTAGGGGTACCATCATTTTTGTCCAGGCCTGTTCCATGAGTTCATTTTTTTTTATAATTCCGTTGAAGCATGGTTGAAAACCAATGTCTGACTTTCATTGGTTAACATTCATCGAATTCTTATTTATTATTACTTTTGTCAGATTAAAGTTATTTCTGTGACCATTGTGAGTTTTCCTTTATTGACCGAAGGGTACCAACAATTTTGTCCACGTGTGTGTGTGTGTGTGTGTGTGTGTGTGTATGTATGTATATATATATATATATATATATATATATATATATATATATATATATATATATATATGATACCAATATTTACAATTATTTACAATATTTTCAGTGTGTAAGTGAATGTATAAAATATCTAAAGTCTAATAACTTAGTATCTAATATACCAATATTGTGTCTGTCAGTGTGTGTGGGGGAGGGGGTGGTGCACGAGAAATTCACCGGTTTCAGTGAATCAGTCCGGGAGCACAATGATAGAAAATGGCTGTCCTGTAAAGCTGTCCCGATGGAGAATAATCCTAATTTCGGAAAATCCTCACCGAAACAGAGATCACTGTCCAGTACAGTGGAAAACAGCTCTGAGACAAAATGCTGTCTGGGATTCCCCCCTCACGATTTAAAGGTGCAGAGACAACACTGTTAGATTTGTGTGAGATTTATTTCATTGTGCGCAGTTATGGTTTTTGGCCACATGATGGCAGTGTGGGGAAAGGGGACAGATTTAGTCACGTGGGTAGGTATGCTTTACACTTTCTATTTGTCTCAAAGGCTTTTAAGACTCACTTCGTCAAACATAAGAACAAATCAGATTTATGAACATGCTCCCGGAACGAAACTCGTTCGTAAGTAGGGGAAAACCTGTACTATGCAATGACAATAATGTTCTATCTATCTATATAAGTAATGAAATTCCCTAAATAATTATTTTTACAAAAAAACAACCTTGCCACATGGATGTTCAACAATACATTGTAACTGAAAACTCAATGTGTATTTAATTTATAAAAATAATTTAAATGTTGGTGGAAGAGAAAGGGCTGCATTTCTAGGAAAATTACTTTGTGGTGTAAAAGGTATCATACCCCTCTGTCTAATAACATCACATCCATGTTTCATTCATGCAATTAAAAGTTTCAAATACAATATAAAAAATATACACAGCAAAACCAGTTTGTCTAGCAAGTTGCACTGTTTGTCTATCAAGTTTAATGCCCACAAAAAAAAAAACGTATTCCCTCTTGTCAAGAACGAAATATATCTGAGCATGAACCTCATCTACTTCATATGCATTATAACAAAGTGTGTAGGTTCAAGTCTGACCTACGGTCTTGGCATGCTGCCCATGTCTGGGTGTCTGTGTGTTTGCATGGTCATCAGCAGTGTATTAGTGAGTCGAGTCCTCGGGTTGTGTCCCCGTCGCAGTGCGTGGAGCGTCTGTTCTTCCAATACCAGGCAGCTCTGGTGCAGGTAGCCCTTCTGGGTGTACAGTCTTTTTAGCCCTTAACACCATAATTTGCCTTAACCCACCATGTGTGTGTGTGTTTGTATGTATGCGTTTTTGTGTTTGTGTGTGTGTGTGTATATATAACACTGTGAACAGCCACTGAATTCTGTTGGTTTTGTCTGTTGGTTTTGTCATGCATTTTTGGTTTTGTGAACACTCAAGGTCTGTTTTTGGCACTCAGAGTGGAATGCCTCTTCTTCTTCTTCCTCTTCTTCTTCCCAAGTGTATTTTGCTCGAGGCATGAGATTATGATGATTGCTGCTAGTTTGGTCCCTTTGCATCAGTTACTTATTTTTTTGTGTGTTGATCTTACCTAAATGGAATCGTGAATGGTGATCTTCCCTGACTGCATTTGGCCTTGCAGCCTTCATCGCCCCCTCCGATCCAGCCATTCCAGACTCCAGATCTCTCGCCCTTCATCCAACCGATCATCAGACTTACCCCACTGCCCCTCTCCTATCTCCCCCAGCCGTCTGTGCCTGGACTGGGCCTCGTACCTTCTGTATCAGTGCCAGCTCAGCCGCTCCCACTAACAGTGGTCCAGGGACAGCAGCCGCTCCTTGTGGTGGCTTCATCGGTTCCCTCCTCCCCAGCACCAGGAACCGTGCCATCTGCATCTCCCTCGGCACTGCTCACTGCGCCGTCGCAGCCCCATACGATGCTTCCTCCTCTGCCACTCGCGACCACTGTGCCAACAATCTGTGTGGCTACTGTTACCACTCCTACTGAGCAGCCTGGGTTTGCGCCAGACTCCCCAGCTCAGGTACCTCTGCGAAGGATGCCATGCCAAACAGCCTCGAACTGAGCTCACCATGTTGTTGTTGTGAAAAAAATCATAATTATTTTATTGATGTTATTTTTTTGGTTTTAGTTGTTTTTCATGTAAGCTGCAAAGTCTGTATCATTACTTTTTACAATGATGGCGTTAAAACTGATCAGAAGTATGACTCGTATGTCAGCCTTCATTTACACGTGATTCATTTAAATTTTTCATCTCAAGGTGGTTGTTGAGTTTTATATTTCTGTTCCAGGCATCCCAGATCGGTTCCCAGACTACAGATATGTCACAGCTTCAGGCTCCATCAGTGCCCTGTGGAATGGAAAGGTAAATCTCTTAGCTCTTTCTTTAGACATTTTAATGCCACTAGTGAGTCTTGAAGTTTTTACAAGGTGTGAGTTTATTTTCTTTAAGTTCAGGTATAAATAAAATAAAAAAAATCTTGTTCCAATACACCGTACAGTACATCTAATGCATAAATCCTGTTATAGCAGCAGTTCATTTACTTACTTTGTATGCTTGTAGAACAGCTGCTCTACAACAGGGCTTCTTACACTTAATATTCAAAGGTCCGGATTTGATTTCTATTCAAGATCAAAAGTATGGAATAATTTGTTTAATAATAATTTTTTTTTTATCAAACTCGCTTATAACTTAGAAGCAATTCAGGTCTTTTAATCAACCAGGCCCTTTATCCCCAGTGAAAGGCAATCTTTATGCTTCAGCATGCCAAGAAATTTTAGACAATGCTATGCTTCCAGTTATGTGGCAACAGTTTGGTGAAGGTATTTTCCTATTCCAACTGTGCCCCAGTACACAAAGCAAGGACAATAAGGACATGGTTTCATGAGTTCGTGTAGAAGCACCTTTGGGATGTCCTGGAATAGAGATTGCGAGGCTGGCTTTGTCGTCCAACATCACTGCCTTACCTCATAAAAGCTCTTCAGAATGAATGGGCACGAATTCCCACAGAAATGTTGTGGAAGTTGTTATAGCTGCAAATGAGGGACCATCTGCACATTGAAGTATATGTGTTTGAATACAATGTCAGTGCTGGTTTGGACAAATGTTGTTGTTTTTTTGTTGTTGTTGTTTTTTGGTCAACATACATACAGTAATGGCACTGTTTTGCCCATGAACCTGAGCAGCTCTAACTTTGACTTTAAAAAAAAAAAAAAAAAAGGTTTACAGGTGTTTTAGAAGAAAATTTAACTACAGGAGAAAAATCTTTAAACAAGCTAAATAAGCAGGGTAAGTGCATCTGTTTTGATGCCTAAATAAACCGACGAAGGACAACACTCTTCGAGCATACATTTATGTCTGGACAAAACAAATCAACAGGAGAAATCCACGAGCCGATCCAGGAGAACAGAAAGAGTGCAGCTGATTGGCTGGTTCTTGTCACATGACGAAAAAGTTGCGATGAGGGTTTATTTATTTATTTATTTATTTTACCTCGCAGAGGCGGGAACGCGCATCTACAGTGTCAGCCCACGGTGTTCTGACTGTCTTTGGGGCGCGTTCATGTGTCGCATCGTCACGATGAGCGCGCAGAAGGTGCGTCACGTACACGCGCTCCAAAGAGAGCCTGTTAACATCCGTTAGCTAACGGGCTAATTTTATATTGTTTTTGAACGGGCGCGTGTTAGACGCTAGCGCTGTCAGCGTTACCATGACAACGACGTCAAACACGGAACCCGATCACGTGTAGCCAGGATCTCCAGATAAACTAATAAAACGAACAGTTTATTTAACAGGTACAACATGTTTTTTTTTAAATATATATTTATAATTCTTATTTACTGTTATTTATTTCCGGAGTTGGAAATGTCCCCTTCCGTCCTATTCAGTCGCATTATTACGTCGCACAATGGAGCTGTGTGTCCCTGCGCTGCCCTGTAATAATAACGTAATAATCAGCTAATTAAAAACAAGACTGTTATAAAAATATATATTTTTTAAATACATTTTAAGATTATAATTAAGTCGTGTTAAGCTAAGATATGTTAAGGCCTTATTAACTGCAAGAGAGAGAGAGAAGAAATACAAGACTGGCGAGAAAAAACAATCATTTAAATGAGAAGAGGAAGTTGTTTTGTGGGTAAAAACTAATTGTTCAGCTCATTAATAAGCTAAAACTGAATCGCACATGTTGATGTGGTATTAAGACATCTTTCACACTGGCCTGCATCGCACCATCCTATTATTACAAGCATTAAACATTCCGTATAGCCGTGCGCACCACCTTTTAAAGGCTTTTTGTGGCTTTTTATTACACCCCCTCCCCCCCCCCCTCCTTGCCCCCCCACAGCAGCCACTCTGATGTGGCGTCTGGAATGAGTGACGGAAACGAGGGCGTGACCAGCGGCAGACACGAAGGTCGTTCGACCAAAAGGCACCAGCGCAGATCCGTACGCAGCCGTTCCCGCCACGACAAAATGAACAAAGCCAAACTTAACGTGCTCAACGTATGTCCACGCCATTCACCGTGCACCATGTCTTCTACATCAGATTCTGTTTTTTTTTTTTGCTGTTGGTTTTTTTAAATCTGCATGTCTGATCATTGTCCCGTAGATCTCCAACATGGGAGACAGGGTCGCTGAGTGCCAGCTGGAAACACACAACAGGAAAATGGTCACTTTTAAATTCGATCTGGATGGAGACAATCCCGAAGAGATCGCTCAGATCATGGTAACCACACACACTGGTCGTTATCATCAGATCTGATTTGATTGAGCAGATTGTTGAATATGTTCTCCTTTTGTTTTTTTTAAACATTAACCAGATGTTTGTACTGAGATAATTTACGGCATGCAGACGTAAATTAGTTCTCATGAGAGATCGATATTGAGTAAAACCCCTAATTCCAGGAACAACAGACCTAATTAAAGGCTAGTGTTTGGAATTGTGATTTGGTTTCACATAATTTCATTTTGTACTTGGCACCACTATTTAAAAACTGAAAGAAACTAAAGGTTACTGTAATTAGGGTCATGGCTGGAATGTTTTTTTTGTTGTTGTTTTTGTTTTTCTTTATATTCATCCAGAATTGTAGAAACGTTTGTTCATAGAAACGTGCAAGTTTTATTTATTTTGCGCTATAATTTATTCTGTATATTGTGTTAACTTTTGTAATCCCCTCACTAGGTTGAGAGCGGGTTTATTCTGGAGAGTGAGCGAGAGTCTTTCATTGAGCAGGTCCGGGAGGTCATTGAGACAGCAGATGAAAGAGGTCTTGAAAGGGAAGGCAGCCAGGTACGGCATCAAAACACCTGGAGCTACTTTACTTAACCATGTTGGACAATTTGTTTTTGATTTAATCTCCACTTACTGTAGAGTTGGACGATTAGTCTAAATTGCAATTAATTTCTCAACCATTCCATGATGAAAACCTGGTCCTGCTCTTGTTCTGTAGACTAGGAGCAATCCCGAGGAGCATTTAAGTGCTCCATACACACCTCTTCAGCCAGGTAAGAACCTCACAACCTCCCAATACATTTTGCATCATTTGATATTTTCAGAAAAAGTCAGTTTAAACTCTTGGTCCAGGTGCATGCGCGAGTACGACTACAGAGGTGGTGACCTCGGCGGGACGCAGGTTCTTCGTCAGTCCTGTTCCAGAGTTCAGGCTGAAGGAACAATTCTTCAGCGCGATTCAACCACCTGCTCCTATTTTTGAGCAGGCTGTAGCACGTAAGTGGAAATATTTTAGATGTATACTGTATATTGATGTAATGGCTTGTCTTATCAAAATAACTCTGTAATCCATTGTTCACTGATGTTATGACATCACATTGCAACCCAAATACGATTGTGTGTGTTTCTCAGCAGAAGGGCTTCCTGCGTTCGGCCTGTCTCAGTCCGCCTCGTCACTTTCCCTTCAGCAGGCGTTTGCCGAGATCCGTCAGGGCCAGTATGACCCTGGGCCGAGCACAGCACCCCCTACTCTCAACACCTCCCTTCCTCCACTGTTACCCGCAGTCAGCTCCATGCCTCCTTCCTCCACTACGATGCTCTCATCTCCACCTCTGCCAGCCGAGCTAGCTGGTCCTCCTCTCACAGTCTCCTCCTTGTCATCCTCCCCTCCTCAATCACTCACCCCTGTAGTAGTCTCTCTGCCTCCTCAGATCCCCCCGCTGCCTGTCAATCAACCCATTGGCACCAGTATGACGCCTCAGCCTTTCCCAGCTCCGCCCTCCTCGGCCCCTTCTGGCACAGCAGTGCCAAGTAGCATAGCTCCTGTTATAAGCAATGTGATTCCTGTTGGAACCGCAGAACAACCCATTGTCGTCTCCAGCATAGGCCAGATTACACCCGTTGTTACCCCAAGCACAATCATTCAAGCCCCTCTGCTCACCCCTAGTGTCATCGCGCCACTTCTGGTCACTGCCCCGTTGCCACAGGTGCCGGTCACCAGTAGTGCCCCTGTGGTGCAGCCCACACTGGTTCACAGCCAGCCACAGCCTTCCACACTGCCCAGTCAGAGTCATTCTCACTGTGTCGAGTGCGAGAGTGACCCTCAAAGCAAAACCCCAGGCATCGATGACATCCATGCTCTAGATAAAAAGCTGCGCTCGCTCTTCATGGACATGGGCGCAGGTCCTTCTTCCGCCCCAGCTGACGCCGGCGCAGCAGAGCCGGGTGCTCCCAGCGCATCCTCCCCTACCACATCCAGCGCCAATCCTCTTCCTCCTACTAGCTTACCGCTGAGCTCTCCTTTGACCACCCCGGTCACTTGCGCCACCCCTGGCAGCAAAACGCCGTTGTCAAGGTTGCCGGTGAGTGGCTTTGTGAATGGAACCGAACATATTATATCTTATAACATAAGCTGACATGAACACTTTGTTTTTCCCCCTTTCTCTATCAGGAACCCCATTCTGTAGAATCACTAACACCCTATGGAATGACCATTTTGCTATTTAACATCACGCACAACCTCGGCTTCTACACAAGATGCACTAGTGCATGTGACTTTCTGGGGAATTAAACATTCAGTGATGTGCCTTTGTTAGAATATATTACTGTTAAGAAAATACTGAAGTTGGGTGTTTTATAAAAACAGCACATCATGTGCATAAAACAGTGTCCACCTTTCCAGGATGTACCCCACCCTAAGTCATGCCCTATGTCTCCTGGGATAGGCTCCAGGCCCCCTGTGACATTTTATCCGTTATCAAGGATAAAGCGGTATAGACAATGAGTGAGTTTTTAATCCAAACCTCTTAATCGTCTGCAAAACAAAGCTAAAAATAAATATCTTTAAAAGCTTTGAGAGTTGAAAGATCAGGATTAATAGCCTCCAATAAATTAGCAAAAAATATTATTGTGCGTTGGTTAATTAATATTTAAATACTTGGACTATGTTAATATAACAAATCTGTACATTTCACAACACAATGTGTACAACACAGCAATAAAACCCTTTTTGGGAGAATGCGTTTCAAAGCTAACAAAAGTCTGGCCAGGTTAAGGGTGGGGCCTGGTTCCTCTTGTAAGCTGCATGTTGCCTGTAGGTGGCACAGTAGCCTTTTTCTGCTAGCACTCTGTACCAAATGCTGTGGTTTGATCTCCATCTTCATCTCGTTAGGTGTTGCCTGTCGGCTCCGAGCAGGCCGGCACGCCACCCACAGAACATCCGCCTCTCTTCCCGGGACCTTGTCTAACTCAGGTGCATTATTCTTCCCTTTTCTGTCAGTACATCTCTCTTGTTGTTTAGTCTTGTACTTTCCTCACGATGTTAAACTCGACTTTCACACTCATGCCTTTCTCTCTCTCTCTCTCTCTCTCTCTCTCTCTCTCTCTCTCTCTCTCTCTCTCAATGTCTTCTTGCATCCGCTGTCCTGAAAAAACAGCCAAGGCATGCAGAGAGCTTTCTAATCGGATTATCAATTTTGCATGGCATCACATTTCTGTGAACCTCATTAGGCCTGAGATCCTTATTAACTCTCTCTCTCTCTCTCTCTCAACCTAAGCGTAGAGAATGGTGGGAGGGAATTATTTTTCATATATATATATATTTTTTATAAATATCTATTAGTCTGAACTGCCTTTAGAAATATTAAAGGAGGGTCTCCCTTACGGAAAGCCATTTTCCCTATTCATATCCCATAAGATATGCATCAAGCATATAAAATACTACTTAAATCTTCATCACACTTAGATTTTATCTGAATGAAGCACTTGCCTGGCTTAAAGCCATTTAGTGCAAATTGCTTCAGAGTAGATTAAACACTTAAACAGAGCCTTTAATTTCCTGCTTTAAAAATAATAATAATTGGAAAATGGTATGAAAAGAGACTTCACTGGTACAGAACACAGACTATCCATCCACAAAGCTCAGCAGACTCAAGACTTGTATTAAAGCTTTTTTTTTGTTTTTTTGCGTGTAATTAAACTTCTTTTTCTTATGATATATTTTCATGCGGTTTGTGTGTCTAAGTGTATTTTAAACCATATGACTAAATGTCCTTCACTAACGAGTTAACCGGGTTGTTCCTCAGTCCCAGCAACCCTTGGAAGATCTGGATGCCCAGCTGAGACGAGCTCTAAGTCCTGAGACAGTGTCGGTTAGTGGCGTCACACATCAGGTGTATATTTTATCTCTAGATAATCATAAATGTAAATGTTCCGACATTTGTATTTGACAAAAGGACCAGAACAGGCTCGGATAAATCTTTGCTTTGCACATGGTAGTGAAGTACGTGCTGTGTGTGTGTGATTTGACATGTAATTTTTCCTTCTCTCTTGTCTTTCATCTGCAGTCCTCTCATACCGGGATGCCTGCTGGAGGGCAGGCAGGTGTGTGCTGCCTCTTTTACATACTGTAACTCCAAGATGTGACTTTGTCAGATAAATTTTAAATCGTCTAATGTTAAACTGAAAAAGCAATCATTTAGCCATGTCTTAGGAAAGGGGTTTTATTTTTTCATTATTCACGTTAATCATTATTGAATTATTGATCACATCTCATAAATGTGTCTTTCAGTTCCATTTTCTCTTGAAGGGGAGCCAGGGGCAATTCCTGCACCCGGCGGCATCACGCTGGGCCGTTTTCAGGTAATCGCTACAGTACATAACGTTCACAACATTATTCCACAAAAATAATTTACTTTAATTTACTTACTTCCATTTAATTGATTCTTCACAATACTCTCTAAACTTTCATGCCTCCTGACGGTGCTTTGTTTCTTTCTCTTCTGTTTCTCTCTCCGACTCTTCCAGGTGTCGTTAGCAGCCGATGACCCTTCCCCACTGCTCCCCACCACCACCTTCAGTGACTCAACTTCATCTACCACCTCTTCATGCGCCTCGTCCTCTAATCTCTCCACTCCCGAAAGCACGCTGCACAAGGCTTCTCGTCCTCTGTGTGACTCGGGAGTCGACGTGGTAGACGCTTTGCCTCCCGCACCCCCCAGCCAGTCCACTACAATCGGCCGCTTCCAGGTCACCACCAAGAGCGAAACCACAGTGGGCCGTTTCTCTGTGAGCCGAGCCCTTGACGAGCCAGCCGCTCCCGTGCCTGGGGACACAGAGTCTCCTGTGAGGCCACCCCAGAGTCCTCCAGCTGTGGGCAATGGCCCTGCACTCAGTCCTGAGGCCAAGAGCACGATGAGCTTGAACAACTCCTTTAACTCTTACTTAAGCAGCGATAATGACTCCGAATTTGAAGACGAGGACTTCAAAAAGGAAATCAGCAAGCTGCGTGAGAAGTATGTCTCTCTTTCTCTCTCTGTTTTACTGCTTAAAATAAAATAAAAAAAATTCTCACCTGGCACGCTGTATCATGAAACAAATGCATTATTTTAACATTCTGATTGGTCTGAAGTTACATTTTACAACTTAAAATACCTGGTCTTGGGGCTCATATTTCATATTTCAATGTAAAGAATGAACAGTATTATATTTTATATGGAAATTTTGCTCAATTTACGTTAATATATGCGTTACAAAATTAGTAAATGATATTGTTCTTAACATTTTAGTGTTAAAAACGAATTAAAAGTTATACATTGCCACGAAAAAGGCATAAAATTGTGGGGACAATTGTTAGTTAGGTTTAAATGAAAAATTTGCGAACGACTGATGCCATGAACTCTAAACCATGACTTTGCGGGGGTCGGCTGTATATGAGATTTGGGGACAGGAATCACCAGGGCTCACCCGATACCATATTGTCACGATACCTACGTGCTTATTCGATCTATAAGTATCACAATTTCAAAAAGACAAACATTCTAAACAAATTTAGCAAATAATTAAAAAAGAAATCAATTTTGGAGTCATAAATTAAATTCTTAATAGTTGTTTTTTTCCCCATCTATTTTTCAGACCCTGTCTGTTTTTTCTTTCTTTTTCTTTTTGTTCCTTTTTACTGTGAAATAAGAAATAACATGTAAATGCATAGACTTAAAGAAATCGATTTGGAGTAATAGACCCCCCCCCCCCCCCCCCCCCCCCATCTTTATTTAATTAATTAATTATTTGTTATTTCTTTCTTACTTTTTGTTCTTTTTAACTGTGTAGAATAAGATATAGCATGTTAATGTCTAGACTAATGAATTAAACAATAATAAAAATAGAAAATGCATTAATATTTAGTGAATGTGAACACTTTAAATCATAAATTTAATAATTATGGGCCTGGGGAGTCACGTGGGATCGCCGAGAAAGATGGCGGCATAGCTGTGTAGCTCCGTAAACCCCACCAATATTTTCAATTTATTCGAACTTATTCACTCCACGTTTTGATTAAAGCTAGCGTCCCTGGTAAGGTTGAATATCTGTGGAATAAAAAGGTGCCTTCGATAGCAGATGTCGACCACCACATCTAAGTATTTTAAGGGGGCTTCGACGAGCCGCATGGCAACGAGACAAACTTCACCGCCACACGAGGCACCGTCACCCCAGCGGAAAGACCAAGATTTAAAGATGGAAAACTTATTATCCGAAATAAGCAAAATGAACTTCACCTTACAAGGGGTGGCGACAGATGTGTCATCAATCAAAGAGGTGGTTATCGATCTCAAAAATTCGGTAAACGCAATCCAAGAAAGGATGGATGAAGCGGAGGGCCGCATCTCCAACATGGAAGACGTCACCTCGAAACTCGTTAGTGATGGCGAACGGCACGATAAACGCCTTGACGTTTTGTGGAATCGAATTGAGGATCTAGAAAACAGGAGCCGCCGCAACAACGTGAGGATGATCGGTTTGAAAGAGGGGCTGGAGGCGGGTGAAATGATTAAGTGCGTGTATAAAATCATATCGGAGGGACTGGGAATGGATCCGGATGGAGAGTTTGAGATTGAGAGAGCGCATCGCGCTCTCACTCCCAGGCCCGATGCCGATAGACCACCGAGAATAGTTTTGATCAGGTTTCTGCGTTCGTCAGCCAGGGAGAAAGTGCTACAAGCGGCCAGAGAAAAAGGAATGATCGAATGGAGTGGATGTAGGATTTCCTTTTTCCCCGACATGTCAAGAGAACTGGCCAGAAGACGAAGGGAATTCACCGCGTCCCGGAGGATGCTGAGAGGCGTCAATGTTAAATATACACTGGCATATCCAGCCTCACTCCGTTTCACATGGCAAGGGAAGAACAAGGTGTTTACATCGAGTGCGGAAGCAGAGCAGTTCATTAAGGAGTATTGCAGGGCACCTGAATAACGGGACCGAAGGTTTTCTACAGGATAGTGGAAGTGGAGTTTTTGGGTCAAAGGGAGTTGGTGGGAGGAGTCGAACACCTGTGCTGTCTCGGAGCAGTTTTGACAGCCAAAAACAAGGCTGGATAGCTGATTCGGCACTTCACGGACCGCAATCTCGGGGTGTTTGAACGTAGACGGTCCTCATTGTTGGGTATGGCCGTTCTTTTTTGTTTGTTTTTCGTTTGTAGTTTTTCTGTTGTTAAGAACAGGGGAGGGGTTAGTTGCGCTCTGTTAAGCAGAGATGGGGTTTTGGTATTTGAAATGTTCAACTGCTGTTTGTTCAACTTGAAAAAAGGTACATCACAGTCTAGTATGTCACCCCCCAGTAGGGGGCAGTCTCCTAACGCATTTGATTACGCGCACGATAGTGTGCGATTTATTTGTTTTATAAATAGGTAGTCACATCAGGTTTATAACATGGAATATTAATAGATGTGGAAGCCCAATTAAGAGAAAAAAGGTCCTGACATATCTCAAACATAAACAAGTAGATGTTGCTTTTGTGCAAGAAAGTCACTTAACAGATATTGAAGCACAAAAATTTAAACGAGATTGGGTAGGCCATGTATTTTATTCATCATTTATGAGTAAACAAAATGGGGTAATGATTCTAGTTAATAAGAGGCTTAATTTTCTAAGGTTGACAGAAACTAAAGATGATGCTGGCAGGATTATATGTATAGAATCTCTCATTAATGGAGTTAAAATGATATTATGCAATATATATGATGCCCCCAATAAGGCAGATCCAGATTTTATTAATAAGATAAACAAGATTCTTGGAGACAAAGAGGGACAAATTATTTTGGCAGGGGACTTTAATCAGGTTATGGATGGGGTTTTGGATAAGAGTAAATATCAAGGACCCTCTATGCCAAGGGATAGAGCTGCCCTCCATATGCTAACGGAGGATATTGGATTGACTGATATATGGCGCCTAGTCAATCCAACGGAAAGAGAGTATACTTTTTTTTCTCATTGCCATAAATCTCACTCTAGGATAGATTTTTTTTTTGTTTCAAATTCTATTATCGGTCAAGTCGTAGATTCTAAAATTGGAGCAATAGTGTTATCAGACCATGCAACAGTAGAATTGGATATAGCTTTAAACACAGAAGCTGGTAGAAAAGGAAGGTGGCGGTTAAATACGGCACTATTACAAGATGGGGGTTTTGGAGCATTGTTGGCTGATGATCTGACCTCATTCTTTAAACTGAATATTGGAAGCACTGATAAGTTAGCATCTGTATGGGAGGCCTCAAAGGCATATATTAGAGGAAAATTTATTGCCCCAGCAGCAAGAAAAAAGAAAGAGAAGAAAGAGACGTGGTTGAGAACCTGGAAGCAACTATTTGTATAATGGAGAAGGAGTTAGCTAGACGTTATTCTAATGACTTGTATCAAGATATTTGTAAATGTAAATTTAAGGTACATGACGTATATAATAAAAAAGCTGAGTATGCATTATTCAGACTACGGACTAGGTTTTACGAAGGAGGTGAAAAAGCGGGCAAGCTCCTTTCTAGACAATTAAAACAACAAAATGCTGCTAACATTATTCCGGCTATTAAGAAAGGGAATACTATGGTGTCACTGACAAAGGAAATAAATGAGATCTTTCAGAAGTTTTATAAACAATTATATACATCTTCAGGTACTTCGGATGAAGAAAAATTTGAACAATTTTTTTCTAATATTGAGTTACCCAAGTTAGATGCTTTACAATCAGAGTCAATAGACTCTCCCATTACACAAGAAGAGGTCAAAGCTGCAATAATCTCAATGAAGCCGGGTAAATCGCCGGGAATAGATGGGTTCCCATCAGAATATTATAAAAAGTATGTAGACATATTGGCTCCAATTTTAACAGAAGTCTATACAGAGGCGTTTGAAGCTGAAGTATTACCTGGTACCTTTATGGAAGCATTAATAACACTGATACCTAAAAAAGATAGGGATTCAACAGATCCTGTTAATTTTAGACCAGTAAGTCTTATTAATGTGGATTGCAAGGTGTTGGCAAAAATTCTGGCTTCACGGCTGGAGAAGGTTCTACCGGGTATAATTCACAAGGATCAAGCGGGCTTCATTTAAGGGAAGGTCGTCAGCCGATAATATGAGGAGGCTAATTCATCTGATGTGGCTAAACGCCTCAGAGAACACCCCAATCGCAGCGATATCTTTGGATGCCGAGAAGGCTTTCGACAGGGTGGAGTGGGGTTTTTTGACCACAGCCCTGTCGAATTTTGGGTTTGGTCATTCTTTTAGGACATGGGTTAGCTTATTATATAAGAATCCTAGAGCGGCAGTGATGACAAATGGCCTGATTTCCCAGTTTTTTACAATTTCAAGGGGCACTCGTCAGGGATGCCCACTGTCCCCGTTATTATTTACAATAGTTTTAGAGCCTTTGGCAATTATGATTAGGGCAGACACAAACATTATGGGAGTAAGGGGGGCGGGGGAGGAGATGGAACATAAATTAATGCTATATGCAGACGATATTCTATTATTATCTCGTGACCCTCTTAAATCTTTACCTCCATTAATGAGAATTATTCAGTTATATTCAGATATGTCAGGATACAAAATAAATTGGGAGAAATCTGAGGCTATGCCAATATCTAGAACGTGTCATTCTCATACAGTGACCCAATTTGGCTTTAGATGGATTCCAAAAGGTATGAAGTACCTGGGGGTTAAGCTAACTCATAATTTGGAAGATATAATGATATTAAACTATGATCCACTGCTGTCAAAGATAAAGAATAACGTGAACAAATGGAAGCAGCTGACACTGTCTTTATGGGGTAAAGTGAATATTGTCAAAACGGTTATCGCTCCACAGTTCAATTATATATCCATGATGATACCTGTGAATATTCCAGACTCTATCTTTAAAAGATATGATATAATAATCAGGGACTTTCTGTGGGAAGGAAAAAGACCTCGGATTAAAATGAGTAAATTGACCTCTCCAAGAGACAAGGGGGGCCTCGGATTACCGGATGTGAGGATGTATAATTTTTCTTTTGAAATGGCCAAACTGGCTAAACATTGGAGTGAGAAAGACTCTGACTTGGACTGGATCAAAATAGAACAGAAACTGGCCTCACCATTTCATCCCATTAGCATTCTCTCACAAAGCACTGGAGCTGAATGGGACTCCAACCCAGTGATAATGCACTCAAGAGACGTTTGGAGCAAAGTGCATAAACTGTGCAAGACATCACATCATAAACAGTCATATGCTTCACTATGGAAAAATCCGGAAATCTGTATAGGCAAAACGGGGGTGTTCTGGAAACAATGGCAGCTTAAAGGGATAACTGTAATTGGTGATCTATATGAGAATGGAATTTTTATGTCATATTCTGAATTGGTGAAAAAATATAGTATTGTGGGCCAAGGGAATTTTTGGAAATATCTGCAGATCAGGCACTGTGTTAAGAACAAATTTAATGCAAGTGATAACCCTGTGTACGCCTATGTTAAGTTACCATGTGAAACCCGAACTGCTTCTGTGTGCTACAAATTGATGCTTAGTGTAACTGCAGATACTTGTAATAATCTGAAAACAGTATGGCAGAGGGATTTGGGGATTAATATTCAGGATAATGACTGGTTGGATATTTTAGCTAATGTGGGTAAGAATATAAGAGAAGCTAGGGGAAAATTTACTCATTACAAAATAGTACATAGATATTATTATACACCATCTAGACTTTATAGGATGGGGATAGCTGAAAATAGTCTATGCTGGAAATGTAAGGAAAAAGAAGGCACCTACTTACATATGATTTGGGAATGCTCTTTAGTTCAGCCATTTTGGCATAAAACTCTGAGAATATTTGAAGAATGGTTGGGCGTTAACTTGCCGGTAGAACCACAATTATGCCTTCTTGGAGATAAATCACTTGTACCTAATATAGCAAAAAATGCATTTATCCTTTGCTATCCTTATTAAGACTGGTTGTATCACAGCTGCTAGAATGATTTTGCGCAATTGGAAATGCCCCAAATCCCCGGAGCTGAAAGAGTGGATAGATGGGATGATTGAAATCGCATCATATGAGTGCATGTTGGGAAGATTGCAGGGTGAGAAAGGGATGAGAAAAACATGGGATCATTTTTGGCAGCATATAAAAATGGTGAGATGAGCGAAACAACTGTCTTTTCATGTTTATTTATGTGCTTTTTCTTCTGGTTATGTCAAGTTGATGGTGACTACTGGCTGAGTAGATAACTGATTGTAAAGGAGAATTTTGAGTGATATGATGTACGAAATTATGACTGTTGAACAATAAAAAAACTTGAATTAAAAAAAATAATAATTATGGGCCTCTGAGTGGCGCAGTGGTTAAAGCGCTCGCCCTATCATCCGGAGATCGCTAGTTCGAATCCCGGGTGGTGCTGTAACTTCTCGCAGCCGGAGGTTTAGAGAGAGCTGATTGGCCGAGCTCTCTCAGAGGGGAGGGATGAGAGGTACTTAGTGCTCCCACATTAATCACGGCTCTACAGCCAATCAGGGGCGTCTGTGAGCTCGCGCAACGGAGGGAGTGGATAGCGCTGTCCTCCGAGTGTGTTACGCCGCCCCCTACGATGCGCAAGCGAGCAGTTCGAAAAGATGCGGTCGGCTGGCGTCACGTGGTTCGGAGGAAACACCCGGCTGAGTGGTAGTAGTAGCCTTAATGTGGGAGCCCCCTAGTGACGGGGAGGAATTGGACACGACTAAATTAGGGAGAAAATCGGGGGAAAATCCAAAAAAAAAAAAAAAAGTTTTATTTATTAATTATTTGATTGATTAACACCTAACATAACAGATTTTTAAAAATGTTTCTTACATTTCTTGCATTTCTTACATTGCGTTGATCTTATTTATTTATTTATTTTTCTAATCACCATGTTTTTGTTTAGCTTTAACTGAACAGGACCCACTTGACACATGTTTAATCTGCTCTCACATTTTGACACTTGTACAGTCCAGCCCAGCTCTGAGATGTTCTTAACATTTCTTATGATTGTCTCGTCAGGCACATGATGGAGAGTCAGGCATTGTACGCTCGGCAGAAGGAGGAGATCGATGCTCTTTTCGCCCGAGTTGGCAAAGTCCCACCTGCCATCATAAACCCACCCGCGGTCAATCTGGCTGGCCGAAGGCGTCGACCCACCAAGAGCAAAAGCAGCAAGTCGAGCCGCACAAGTTCTCAGGGCAGTAAGAGCCCGGTGCAGCCTGGTATGTGTTTATTCTTCACCAGAAAAAAAACAGAGTGGGTGCTAATCACATGCCTTATGCAATTAAACATGGCCTTGGAAATAACAAGCTGCTCTTTCTGTCTGTGTGTTAGGGAGCACCACCTTATCAACTCAGAGTGCCCCCTCGGTGTACCCGACCCAGCAGTCCTTGCCCATCTCCGGTGGGTTGGTAGAGACTGGGAGCAACCCCCTACTCCAGGCTTTCAAGCCCTCACCCTCCAGCGATAACCTGTACTCAGCCTACACCAGTGACGCAACTCTATCCGCCCCCAGCCTCTGTCTGCCCACGCATGGTAATACACTCACACAAAACACATCACTCACATACCCCCCCTGCTTCTAACCCTTACGCTGTGCCACCGGCCTTTCTTACCAACATAAAGAGCAGTTTTACCCTAATATATAGATTTATTGATTTGTTCATTCATTTAAACTTTTAAGGTTTGGAAATGAATCTATAGTGATCATTATTAAAAAGTTTATATAAAATTATAGTCAATGTCAATTACAGTCATTGTTTTATCTTAGTGTTTCATTAAACTAGATCCACGACAACATTTTCTTAAAGAATAAGACCCTTCAGGTGTTCTGTTATGAGAATATCAGCACATGAGGTGACAAATGAGGTGTTGATACCTTGCGGAGCACATCCTGGAGTGTTTTATTACTTATGATTTACAACAGAATTACACATTTTAATTAATTTGTGGGCGTTGGTGGCTCAGTGGTAGGATTTTCTCACCTGCCATGCAAAAGGCCTGTGTTCGATTCCCACCCAATACCCAAACCCCAGCCACTGGATGCAGTGCCAGTCTCAAGGGAGGGTTGCATCAGGAAGGGCATCCGGCGTAAAAAACCTGGGCCAAAATTTGGTGTGGATCGGGAGGTCTGTTTCGGCGATCGAAAGGAGAACCAGAAATACTTAACAACAACAACAGCACATTTGAATTAATTTAAGAACAAAGCATACCTGTTACCTAATGGGAACGTTTGAGAAACCAGTTCAGAGATTCGACAAATCGTTACCGTACAATTTTCTGTCCTGAAGACTCGTTAGACTTGCGATAATATTCCTAGCGTTAACATTAAAGTCTCCTTAAAGACAATTTCACAGTGTCGACAGTTACAGTACATACCCATTTATGTGAAGCGTCATCCAAACAAGTCCCTATGAACGAGTTGCTATAGAAACGATAGTATAATCTGTCATTTGCAGCTGCTGTCCTAGAAAATGAATCCACACCTTATGACCTGTACAGTTCTGACTGTAGTACTGTATTGGTATCTTCTTATAAATCAGTAGCAGCGCATCAGTACACGAGAATTAGGGACAGGAATCGCCAGATGCGATTTTCACGATACTTAGGTGCTGATTCGATTTATATTGTGATTCTCTAAGTAACACAATTTTATGAATATTGAAATTTTTTTTTTGATGTGACAATTCTAAACAAACTTACATGACATTTTGATGTGGTGACATTTTACCACATCAAATACAATATATATATATATATATATATATATATATATATATATATATATATATATATATATATTCATTTATATTCATTTTCTATTAGTTACATAATTTTAAAATATAGATTTTGGAGTCAGGTTAGAGATGGATGGATTTCCACTTAAAAGAATTTTGATTCTTCAACTTCAAATAATTCCCCCCCCCCCCATCTCTAATGTTTGTTTAGATAAAAATAGTTGTATAAGTGAGTTGTATACAGTAACTTTACTGAAAGATTAGAGTGATAGAGCTTTGCCTCTGACATTACTGTGTGAATCCTTGCTTTTCTATACAGGGTGTCCCAAATATCTTAATCCATGGGCACATTTGCTTTTCATAAATTTAGACTTTTTATTTCAGAACCATGATGGCTATGAAACTAACAATAAAAGATCAAATAAAACCAAATCTTACTAACATTACTCTAAATGTACCGATAAAATAATAGGTAAAGATCCAGACCTTTGGGCCACCCTGCATATTAACCTCTTTGTATCACACCGTGCAAGTCTTTCTAAAAACTCATGAGCGCATGCTTTGGCGTAGACGCCGCTGTAGACGTTAGCTTCCGAGTGTGCTTCCGCTTGCCTCATTCACTGATCAGTAAAGCTCCATGCTCACCAATCTTAAAGCCTCTGCTACTTACTGTCTTACTCTCCTTTCTGTTTCTCTCTCTGTCTCTCTGAGGTGCTCATGACTCTGTTTTCCATTCCTACTGTGCATTTGTGTATGTCTCCTTCTTCCTCTCCTTTTCTCTGCCCTCGCTCTTTTTTTCTCTTTCTCTTCCCTCTTTTGTGCCACACAGGCTGTGTAAAGTTCAGCTGTGGGTCGGACAGAGTGACCTTCAAACCAGGTGGCAGAAGGACCCGTTTTCTGAGTACGCCGTGCTTGGCTCTTTGTGTGTAACGCATTTCTTTTTGTCTTTTTTCCTACACTCTGACGTGTTTCTTGTTTTGCGAACACTTTCCGCGCCATCTCAAAACGATCCAAATTCATTCCTAAACTGGTTCAAACACTGTTAAACCAGCGTCATGCGTCACTATATTCTAGCATAAAATAATTTTTAATGACAGAATGAATTTTTGAAATTTCTGATTTTAGGGTTACTTATTACTCCATTTACAAATAACAATATTTCTGTAGTTGATTTAAAGATCCTTGCATCTTACCACTAAGATTAGATATTTGTATAGGCGATATCTCCATGTGCCTTTTTTTTTTTCACTCCACAATCATCTGTGATTTGACATTCTCTTACGCTCTTATCCTTAAATCTAAAACATGACACTTTGCATTTATTTAATCCTTCAGCCATCTTAAACGCATTATACCTCACTCAAATACTAAAAGCTTTAACCTTCATCATAACTGTTTAATATATTTGTGCATTAAATCTTATATTGGTGATTTAATGTTTGTTTCCCAACCACAGATTCATTCTGAAATCCTTAGACATTTTTTTTCCATTATAAATGATTTCCATTGAGCCTACAAAGGTTATCTTTATAATTATTTTTTATTGTTAAATGTGTACTATTTTTGGTTCATTGCACTACAATGTTTTTGTACATCAGAGAAATTGAGATTTACTCACATTATCTTTTGTCAAGGGTAAACATTTTATGCACTCCTTTTGGTTTGTGCATGCAATACATTTTTTATGCACCTTTTATGAAGTTTATTTTATGTTGCATAAATATTGCAACATTAAATTGTAAGTCTGCATCTCCAGTATTTATTTATTTATTAGAACTCGTCTCATGAAAAGTTCAAACAAGACAATGAAACCTTACAGTAGATTTCTGTTAGAAGTTTATGGGGGAAATAATTGGGGAAAAGAGCTATCACAAAACCTAAAACAGAAAATAGCGTGTGTGTTTTTTTTTGTTGTTGCTGTTTGTTTTTTTGTTTTTTTTGTAGAGGTGAAAATCAAGAAATGGAGAAGGCAAAAATATACACATGAGCAAAGACTAGAACATAAATCATCAAAAACAAGCATTTCTACAATAGAGTATATGTTTCTCATATTTATAATCAAGGAAAGGCCTCACTTGTTCAATGGATGTTCAAGTCAAACAAGGACTTTTGATTGTATGGAGTAACAAAACACAGTTCTAGGTGTAAAAAAAAAACTGCCCTTATTTCTCTATATAATCCCCTGCTACACTAATGCACTTATCCCAGTGTTTCACTAGTGCTTGGATAGCACCAAGGTAGAAAGTTTTCTCAGTGAGCTCTGAAACACTGGCCTCCCAGGAACTCCTATAATGGCCCAGTCAAGTAGAAATGCCTTGGAGCGAAGGTCTGGACTGTATGGGGACGATGTGGCAATAACTCCCAGCAGAGTTCCTATAAAGTGCAAGTGGTGTTAGTGGACAGTTCCCACAGACAGATGCGTCTCTTCCGCAAGTTGGCGACATGTTATTCGATTTTCAGCCATTCCACTATCACGGGTTTACGACCTTCTTTAAAATGTTTGCACCATTTAAATGTGTTACTGCGGCTAAGAGTCTCATCATCGCACTGTGCTTGAATCAGTTTTACGCCTACATTTACCAGGAATTTCATCACAAGTCCAAGTTTGACTTGAACGCCCCTCGTATTGCAGTATATGCCTTTTTGGTAGCATCATTTTACAGTTAGGGTATACACATTTTTGTATCTCTTATTAAAATGTATGTACGTATACAGTTCCTTAGAGCCTTAATCTTTAATCACACAGAGCACATATCTCGCACTCTTTTGTTGACGGAAAGTCATGTTAAGGATTAGCACGTGCACGCTTTTCATTTTAAACTGTAGTGCACAGTCTTGCCGTATCCGGGTAGTTGGTAAAGATGCTCTAACTGTAATGCATTGTGTTGGAAGTGGAGTGACTTGAACACTGACTCTCTCCAATCCCGTGCTTCTCTTCATGCTTCAGGGAAGATGGTGAAAAAAGTGTGCCCCTGCAACCAACTCTGTAGTAATTATCTTTCCCTCCTTTTTTATATGCCCTACTCCTCCTGCCCTTCTTTCCCTCCTACGTCTACTCCTCCTTCCTACTTCATTTCCTCACTTCCTGTTGTCCTGTTTCGCTCTGTGTGTGTGTGTGTGTGTGTGTGTGTGTGTGTGTGTGTGTGTGTGTGTGTGTGTGTGTGTGTGTATATATATATACTGTATATATTTCGCGCTGTGTGTGTGTGTGTGTGTGTGTGTGTGTGTGTGTGTGTGTGTGTGTGTGTGTGAGAGCGCGCGTCGGTGCATGTGGCTTATTTGAGCATGACACGCTGAGCATTGCTTAGCACTCATTCCTGGCTTGAGCATTTCTCTATCCTGACGATCCGTTCATGTTCTGTAAACGTGGCGTTTTACTTTAATAACATATTTTACCACTAAATTCAAGCCAGTGTCCTTCTATCACACTCCCTAGAAAAACAAGCATGCTCTTCAACAAGAGGCATTTTCTGATCATGGCACTTTCATTACTGTAGCAGACAGGCAGGGTCTAACTCCCAGCTTTCCCTACACCAACACTTTAATTTTTAAGGCTAAATCGATCAAATTTCAAAAAATTTATTTTAGAATAATAGTCTATGTTTCAAAGATGCTGTGGCCTAAAAATGGCCTTCATCGATGAAAGATAATCTATTCAATTCACTTAGCTTATAAGCAGATCAACCGTTTAAATTAAATCCAGTGTCATGATATGCGCTAATAAATAAATTGTTTCATCTGAACATGCAGTACTGTGCAAACGTCTTGAGCCACCCCTCATTTCTTCATATTTTGCTTCCAGTGAGTCAGACTTTCTTGTCATTTTTTTTTTTCAGCACATCCTAGGCAATATGATTAAGTTAATTTTATTTCATTTGAGCCAAAAAACATAAACATGTTAATGAGCAAAAAATTAGATCGAAAAATTATAATAATAATAATTATTATAATATGATCATTTGGTGAGCTCGAGATTTTTTAAACGTAATTCCCATATTACAGTAAAGGTACAATTTAGAAGTTTTGAAATTAATGGTAACTTTGGTTCTATCTGACATATTCAAAAACCCAAATGCCTCAGTTTGATGTCTGAAGCCTTCTACATCGACATGCACCAGCGCGACTTCCATAAGGAGTTGTTTTTTTGTTTTTTAAATCGGTCAACATCCTGCTTTCAGTTCAGATAGAACATCCCACAGTGAATCAATTTCCTGATTCCAAGAATTAAAATCTAAAAGTCATGTTTAAATTGAAGATGGTTCAATCAATACAAATATGGCAAGTCTTTAGTTGGAGACACATGCTTTTATTTTAAACATGACTGACTGCCAGGAATTTAATAAAGAATCAAGAATTAAAATCCAGATTAGATCTACCAAAAAAAAAAAACACTGAATAACAAAATGTTATTTTGAGAGAGACTATATTTTTAAACAGTCCACCTAATGGTTAGCTGTAGCCATTGTCTTCATTCCCTTTGCTCATTATCCTTAGTCCTCGGAGCTATAATTAACCTTAATTAAAATGTTTTAATGCTTACTTATCTAACTTTGGTTAAGGAACTAATGTTGTTTTGTGATTCTAAACATCTCGTCTGCTACAAAGCATATAAAACCTGCCATAAACTCCTCTGAAACTTCCCATCAAAGCCACAAAGTGAACGGACGTCATCTAGTTAAATGCTGAAGTTGAAGTTGAGCCTTTGTACGACTTCCTTCTAGTGCTTTCCTCCTATGATGTGCTTTGCTTCAGGCTTTGTATTTAGTGCTGCTTCTCTGTTTTTCTTTGTTGATGCTTTATTGGAGGGGTTTTTTTTTGTTGTTGTTCTGCATTAGAGGCTGAATCTCTTCTAATATCATATCATCAGAAAAATGTCCATTTCTTGTTGCTGACCGCCCAGAACCATGCAACCATTTCTTTTCTCTTTTTTTTTTCTTCTTTTTTTGAGCTGTACATGTCTGCTGCTCTTTGTTTATCCTATAGACATAAACATGAACAATAAGATGGTAGTCAGCTTCCATGCATCAGTTATCCTCAGACATGTCCATAAGAGCCCAGGTGATATATAGGTAGACTTTTTAAAAATTAGATCATGTACTCATGATTAAACATCTATAAATCTTTAAATAATTTTTCCTTTTCATTATTAATGAATGCCTCGCTGTAGTTATGTAAATAGACAGACTTGTCAGAGGAAAACCTTGTTCATTTACATAGAAGACATGTAATGAAGCCTATAACAATTGGCAAAAATGCACTTTTACCTTTTGACTCATCGCAGTTCATTTAAGGTTACAGCAGTGGAACGCCACATTAAACCCCATTTCCATCGCCATGCCATGCTCTTTGGCTCCCCCTAACGCCGCTGTAGCTCACTGCAGCAAGCCAGATTGAAAACCTAACAGAGTTGAGATGAGACAAGGCTGGAGCACCGTGAATATGCTTTCACTGATGTCTTAACTCTTTCACCGTGCCCATGTTTTTCAGGCTGGATTCAGAGAGATAAAATTACCCCTTTAGCCTCAGACCGGACCTCCAGGTGCTCATTAGGGCTTTTCACCACCGTCACTGTTCCCCTACTGTACACACCTAGTGTGACCTGACGTGATGTATATGAGAATATACATGAACACTTCGATATGCTCTGTGTGCTTAGATTCTATCTGTTTATGTATACGATTCTAAAAAGGATGCAACTAAATGTCTCTTTCTCTCTTCGCTACAGGGACGAACAGCACAAACACAGTGGGCAGCCTGGGGCAGAACCAAACGCAGCCTCCTTCCACTGCGTCCCAGAGTCGCAAGGGCACGTTCACAGACGACCTGCACAAGCTGGTGGACAACTGGGCCCGAGACGCCATGAACCTGTCGCAGGGCAAGAGGGGCTCGAAACCCCAGCAGCAGGCCCCGTCTCAGGGCCACAGCTATGAGGTAAGATACCAAGATAACACACTGGCCACTGAGAACTGTAACTATTATTTTATTATCCAGTAGATGATCGCTGCCGTGACCGTTTCGATAGATTTTTTTTTTTTCTAATCAAGTACACTCTAGCTAATTTTTTTTTTTTCTTGATCGACATGGGACTGACTGGAAAGCAATGCAGGTGTTCGGTAAGCTCGCTGTAAACCATAATGTAATGCCTGAGCATAGAGAGAAACGGTCTAGAAGTCGTTGTAATCATAAATGTAGGATTAAAATAGTTTTGGTTTCTGTATAAAAAGACATAAATTTAGCTACCATTTACTAATTGTACTAAGTGAGGATTTTAGTTACAAATGAAATGTTGGTGTAGCTTGCGGCAAGATATTTATCCAAGATAAATAGGCAGAATGAACAGAAAATCACACAGCCAAAAAAATAATTAAAAAACACTCACCACCTGGATCTATCTAACCAAATAGGCAAGAGTCTTCCATTAGAAAGTGTACTACAGTGATTGTGTTTCATCTGGTGACAAGTTTATTAACCCAAACTGATGCAGAAGGAGTTTCTCACTTCTTATACAACCATGTCAGAAGAGAAATCCTGTGGTCGTGGAAACGATCTCACCCACTTTCAGAAGGGTCAAATTGTAATAAAAAAAAGTCTGAAGAATTGGAAAATAAAAATAAAAAAAAATTAAGTGGTGTATGCATCATGCCTAGTACTGGCTGTACAAGCCTGTGGGGGCAGTGTTATGATCTCGGGATGCTTCCGTTAGTCAGGTCTAGGCTCAGCAATGTTATGTGCCCAAAAAAATTTGATCAGCTGACGACCTGAATGTACTGAAAGACCAGGTTTTTCAATCAATGGATTATTTTTTTTTTCCTTCCCTGATTGCATGAACATATTTGGGATGTGCTGGAGAAGACTTTACAAAGCGGTCAGACTCTCCGAGCATTACAAGATCTTGGAGAGAAGTTAATGCAATTCTGGAGTTAAATAAAGGTGATTTATAATACGATGCTACGGCTGTAATCAAAGCAACGACAATCCAATTAAATATCAGCGTATGCGACTGTTTATTTATTGTTTTCTTTTCTGATTCCATTTTCTCCTGTGTCTAATTTAAACAGCTTATAACATCTAAAAGTATATTATGTAATCCTACATGTATACTGTATGTGTGTGTAGGACGGAGAGAGGATACATGAGACATGAGAAACCGCTTTAGTGCTTAGTTTTTGATGGACATGTATAAAAAAAAAAGAAGAAAAAAAACATCATTAATTTAATTCTTGATTATAAGTTCTTTTTTTCCCTTCTGTCTCCTCAGACAATTCCTTCTGGAAGCATGGCCCGCAAGTTCTCCGCTCCGGGTCAGCTGTGTCCCAACATGGCTTCATCCATGCCCAACCCTCATGCTACCTCTCTGGGGGCACGTAAAGGCTCGTTGTGCCCCGTGCCTCAGTACGGCTACACCTCTGCACCTTATAACAGCCCGTGGGCCAGTGTCTCGGCAGCACACACCCAGACCCTGGGCCAATTTCCCGCAGCTCCAGGCGCTCTGCAGGCCTTCCACATCAACACGTTGCAAAAGTCAGTCAGCAACCCCGGAGGACCTAATTTAAGGACTACATAAGGTTGGGTCTAGCCTCTGCTAGGCCATGATAGAGAGAGAGAGAGACATGAAATGGTGGCGAGGTTGGTGTGAGCTTAGGCACGTGTGTTGCACCTTTCGAATAATGGGACCGAGATAAGCCAGGGTTTGTGCACACAAACACGTACGTCTCTTGTGTGAATGAATCACTCCTGCACTCTGGTTTACAAGGCATAAGGTAACTGCACACTGATGCAAAGCAGAAATAAAATTAAAAAAACACACAAATAATGGGAGCAATGTTAAAGCAGCCAAAGAGGATGGTGACCTTTTTTTTCTTTTCTTTTTTTTTCCCCTATGTTTAAAAAAAAATCTCATGAATGTGTAGAGCGATGTTCCTCCATGGTAGCCTGGGATTAGCTTTCTCCGACTGTTTCACTTTATTTCACACCCTTTTAGTCAGTCGAGGTCCCTGGAACCAGTCATGGAAAGGGGTGAGAGTGAGGTAGGACAGTGATGCGATGTGCCCCTTCTCCGTTACAAACTTTCCGGCGTCCTGGTAACTGCTCTAATGCTTTGTGATGCAATAATTATAGAAATCAAAATCCCATTAAAAAAAAACACACACACACACACAAAGAAAGTGGCCTTTAGTAGAGAAAAGAAGTATTTGTGTACAGCTTCTCTTTTTTTATATATACACTTATATAAATTGAGGGTGTCGTTTTAAGGTTGTGTGGATTTTCGTGTGATCAGAGGCCATTCATCCACCCCTGAGAGATTGGACTACGAAGCTATTATAAGGATAAAACTCCCAGCTTGCTTTGTAGTACTCAGTCATGTCCGTTATCCACCTCCACCTCTCTTCAACTTCTTCTTCAAGTTTTATCTCCTCTAAAAAGGATTTAACACCCTAGACGATTGCCCCTTTTGCCATTTGTAATTGTGCCTCCTGTTATAAAGGATAAATCAACATGATTTTAAAGCCAAAAACTAGTCCTTTGATTATTAATTCAGGTTTGTAAAGAGTGACCAGAGAGGCTGGAGGTGAGGTGGAGTTATTTACCCTGAGTGAGGTCGTGGTTGGTGGTGGTGGTGGGGGGGGGGGGTGGTGCTTGCCTGGCTTGTTCACGCATACTACAGGCTGGTGAAGCTTTAAATCTATTAGCCTTGTTACAGCTTTTATAAACACGAGCGCATTAGGGACCTCTTTACGACAGGTTGATTTTTTTTAATTGTAATGTTTAAATGGGAAAAGTTGTGTTCTGTACGGACCTGTATTTATCCATCAATTATTGATGTTGAAACACTGTGATTTATTATTAAATGTTGTTGGACAACATAAGTTTAAAAGCGACGGTAGAATAAAAAAAAAAATGGGATGGAAAAGAGGAGGATTTATTGCTATTAGGTAAAAAGGTGATGTAAGGCTAGCTATTTACCTTATTACAAAACTTATTGGTGACACTTTAACCCCTTTTTTCTCCCCCCACCTTTGTACTTCTTTCATTGTGTTAGATAAATGTGAATGTAAAAGAGTTTCGATTAACATACTTGAATAACCGCTTTTTTTTTGTTTGTTTGTTTAGTTTTTTCCCTCCTCCCCAGTGCCCACTGAACGTACTGGAGTTTGGGAGTTTCTAGTGCCTTGCATTCTTTCTTCTCCCCCCTTTATTTTTGCCAGTTAACAGGCTGTTATAATATACTGTAGGCAAGTGATTTTGGGGTTAGGTGCCCTTTTTTATTTTCATTGCCCCCTCTCTTTTTCCTCGGTTAAGACCAAAATGATCTGGTGACGTGTAGTTCTAACACATTACTGTTAGAATGGGGTTATGAACCGTTTTAAGTGTTGTCTAGCACAAAAATATGGTCAGTGATGAGCTCTTGACTTGTGGACATCCCGTCTCCAGTTTCCTGCCCTTTACCCCGTCTTACAGATATTCTCAGATCAGTTACACCCACTTTCAAGAACCCTTGCGTAGCATGTAAAACGTTTTTTCACAATAGTTGTAACTTCTGTAAGCTACAGCAGATGGGCAGTCGGTTTCAAAAAACGACCCTGCGGTTCCACTGGCAGCGAAGCAACCAGAAATTGCATTAATACCGAACCAGAGTCTGTCATTTAGAGCATCAGAAATAGGCAAAGTGTTGGTTTTAGGTTCCAGATATCCTTAAAAAATATCTTTTTCTGTAAGTAGATGAAAATGATTGAGCACAGATACTAGCTTTGGTGTTTCTACCTGGAAGGAACCTCCTCAAATTATTTGTGGTCTAGTCTACGACAGCTCAAGATGACTCGAGTGACACAGGGTTAAATATGTCAGCCAGTGCGATCGCAGGGTTGTGAACGAGGTAAGCAAGCGTACTATCAATGATCAGAGCTACACTGAGTTGTATAGTGTGTGTGTTTCTGTCCCGTGTTAAGTGATAGCTTTTTTTTTTTTTTCCCCCTTTGCATAGAAGAGCCATTCGAGTCGGCGCTCACAGGAAGTGCGGTAGTCTTGTGTTGGCGTTGGAGGATAGGTGTCCAGATGAGGAAAGTAAGTCGAGTGAAGGCAGTTAGAAGGCATTGAGATGATTTAGAGAGGAACTAATTAATCCTACGAGGCCCACTGTGAGGTCTGTGATTCTGTCTGTGTAACCAGTGTTTTTGTAAATGACAGGCAAATTGTTAATTAAAAAAGAAAGTTCAGTTCAGCAGTATGACCAGGAAGAGAGTGTGCAAGTGGGTAAGTGGTACCTCGCCAACACAAGACTGTCCCCGCCGTGCTGTAGTGTCTGAAACAGCGCTGCATCGCTACTTACGCTGCCCTTTATCTCATACAGTTCTCAGTTTAACGTAGACATGATTGCCTTGTGCTGTTCGTGCAGATCAGTAGCTTGTTTAAATGGAAAAAAAAGGAGCAATCACTGAAAACGACAAGACAAACAAATAGAACAACGTGTTTGTGTAGGTTAGAACTTTTGTGTAGACCCAGTTGGTGAATGTTTCGCCGCAGAATCACAAGGCAGCTTTTTAGAAATCCATCGAGCGGCATGAGCATGTTACAATCTACAAGGCATTGAGCAGTGACTCCTGTCATCTTAACTACTGATCACTGATAAAACCTGCTAGATTACACACCATTGCCTTAAAGCTTAGCTGTCTGCGTCTGGTACCAGAAAAGTTCACGTTAATACAGTCACTTTATAGAGAACTACAAAATAGATTAGTAACAGTTTACTCTCTGTGAGTGGCTGTATTGTACTTTCAGTATTGAAAAAAAAAAAAACAGGTTTTAGCAACTTGGGTTTGTTTTTGTTTTGTTTTCCCACATTGTGCTCAGTGCTTTATCTGTACATGCAGAACACAGTGCTTTAGTTTGGGTTTTGTGAGCAAATCCAAATGTTCCTGTTCCGTTAATTCTGCCATTCCTACAAATACATTTCTCATGAGTTGAGTCCGATTTTTAATTCCATAAACCGAGCACCTTGTTTACGGTCAGAAAAGTGATATTTAGTAGCTGCAGTGCAGAATATGCAATATATCTAATACTGGGATACCATGTCCCTGGTTTACTCCAGTATTAAGGAGAATTTACTGAACTCACATGTTTATTACTCCAGTATCACCTTTTTTTTTTTTTTTTTCTTTTCTTTTTTTTGTCCCCGTTTGGAACGTAGACACCGCTAACGTTTTACGAAATAACTCTTCTGTTCCAAGTCCTTCACTTTCCAACCTGTTCAAAATGCCGCTTAGCAAAGTGCCAACGTGTAGAAATGCAGTTCACTGCACCACCTGATACATTCAGATCATAATAAACATGCTGGTCTTTCTGTGAAAAAAGAACTCGCATGCTTGTTTTGGTCACTAGCGGTGTTCACCACAACGTCACAACAGTCTGCTGCATTCGTTGGAATTTAGGTGTTTGGGTTTTTTTTTTTGTTTTTTTTTTCGTTCCTTACATTTTGTCTCCTGTGGAAAGAAATACATCCAAACAGTGTGTTTACTTAATGCTACTGACCTGTCATTAAGTTATTGTTTTGTACTACTATCTGAGTTGTTTTACAATGTTGTGTTTCTGCCATTTAGTGACTTCAGTTCAGTGATTTTTGTTTTCTCCATACACTATTTAACATTGTGAAAAATGTTTAAAAAAAAAAAAAAGGTGAATAAAATGAAAACCAAACAAAAAACCTGTAATGATTCATTGGCAGCATTTAACTGTTTAAATTGGTTGCGTTATAGGATGTTGTAGCTTCATTTAAACCTGCGCTACTCAAATAAAACAATATGCTACGTACATTATTTGTAAATATATACAAATGTGTTGTGCTGAGACCCTTGACCCTAAGACATGTTGTGCTAAGATTGGAGTGAAAAAAAAAATCAGGTGTCCTGCAAAAAGCCCTGACCTTAGCTCCACTGAACATCGTTCTAATGAACTCGAAAGCCGACTGAATCACAGACTCTTCGCTCAACCTCAGCACCTGACTAATAACTATGGCACAAATCTCAACAGCCACACACCAAAACCTTGTGGAAAGCCTTACAGGAAATGGGAAAAGGGTGTTCAATGAGCTGGTGTCCACATACTTTTGCCCTTAAATTTTTTATAGTGTACAGTTTATATTATCATATTGCTGCTTTGTTCAGGATTCAAATCTGTTGTTCAGGAACTGTATTAAGCATTCTTTCAACTCAAGAGCAAGTTTTTTCCCCTCTTCAATACACTGCACACACCATTACGTAAAGCTGGTGAATTAGTAGTACATTAATTGCTGCAGTTTATTTAATAACCTTCCCAGAAATCTCAAGGTCAACTTCGGAGAAGACATGTGATCGGAAATGAATCATGAATGACCATCAATGGACGTCACTTAAAAGCTTGAAGTTCTGACATAAAAAAAAAATTGAGAAGAAACCAGAGATATGTTTAGTAATGAAAGTAAGAGCATTTCCACACACACACACACACACAAAATGTAACAAGAACTGACAGGATCAGGACTAAATGGCTTTTACAACTTAATGAAAGCTTACAGCAGTGAGACTCATCAGAGAAAGAAATACTTCAGTTTGATAGGGAATACAAAAGATTGGACTTTGGAGCAATGGGAAATGGTCATGTGACCTGATGAGTCCAGACTGAGCCTGTTCCAGAGTGATGGGCGTGTCAGGGTAAGAAGGGAAGCGCATGAAGCGATGCTCCCATCATGCATAGTGTCCCTTGTACAAGCCTCTGGAGACAGTGTTATGATCTGGGTTTGCTTCAGTCGCTCAGGTCGAGACTCAGTAACTTTATGTGGCGATGAAATGAAGTCAGCTGACCACCTGAATGAAATGAATGATCTTAAGGTTATCACGTCTATATAATTGTTTTTTCTTCCCTGATGGTACAGGCGTATTCCAGGACAGTCACGAGTCAGTGCATTTGTAGTGCCAGGAAAAAAATAATATGAGGGTTAATGAAGGAAGGGCATTTGGTGTTAAATCCTGTGTGAGATTGAATATGCAGAAATACATTTCCACTATGGTGACCCTTAATGGCAGCAATTTAAAGAACATATTGTAGTCGTCTCCATAATATGAGCATTTGTTTTTTTTTTTCTTGAAACGTCTTCGAAGCTTACAATACATGACTGAACAAAATCAGACCCTACACCACTCGACCAGAACTAGTTGTAGCATTGTAGCACTCAATCATCTCTGCATGTACTGTAACCTCGTCAGTTCTGATACATTCTTGTATTCAGTTTTCAGAAGTCTTAGATGCACAAAGATCCGCACCATATAGCATTTTATTTAAACATTTTTTAAAATTGTATTACAGGCTAAACATGGATGCATAGGTGATATCATTACATCAGAACCTGAAAACAGCTACAGTTTTACTCGTTAGCAAAGAAGACCCTGCATAAATAATAAAGCATTAGAGCGTTTTTAAAGCTTTCTCCACCTGTATTCACCTCAACATAAACCACTTGCTATTATCGCATTCTAAATACACTTCTGATCCCCCATTCTTATAAATGAAAAAAAAAAAGTACCATCTCCAGAGTAACTTGTAATCTAAATATAAATCAAATCAATGCAAGGAGCTTAAACACTTCCCATCTTCTTTTTTGTTTCTCTCTAATGTATATATATATACTACTATATAAATAAAAAATATATAGCTCCTAGCTCTTCAACAGTCAGCGGTTTACATTCTTTCCAGCCTCTTGTTTGAGGTTCATTCGCTTCATGATCATTGAAAAGCAAAAACCTCTTACCGCAGGATATACAGATCACTTCCATGCCCTCTGTCTTTTCTGCTACATACTTAAAAACAGCAAATAATTAGATCTGCAGAGCGACTGGAGAGTCATTTGATCGGAATTCTTCATAGAGATTATGTTAAATATGAGTGCAGGGGTTTGTATGTATAGTGAATGCGATTAGTACACGAGATCCCGCTGTCCTGTCTGTCGTGTCACTCAGGTGAAGACTTGTACGACTGCTGACAAGCGGCCGAGGCTCAGATGATGCAGTCCATGATGTGGATTTGCAGAGTGTCCAGATCAGGAAGGACTTCCCCACATTTAGGACAGGCGTGCTCGGGAATATTGACCGGCTGCTGCCAGTCAACTGAGAGAGAGAGAGAGAGACAGACAAGACGACATATCTTAAAGGTAACGAAGGCCTTAGAGCTCCCTTACAGTGTTTGTGTTAAGGCTCCTGATGAAATATTCCTCAGATTAATGTATTATTTTTATACCACAGACTCCCTTATTTTCACTCCTCCTCTCAAAGCATCACATATACTGTACATTACCGCAGAGTGAAATCTCAGCAAGTTAGGGTTAGAGCACAGAGACAGCCATGCTACAGCATCCCTGGAACAGACAGGGTTAAGAGCCTGGCTCAAGGGTCCACACAGTCTGGTGGAGCTGGGGCTTGAACTGCTGACCTTCTGATCAATAACCCAAGCCATAACCTGCTGTGCTACCAATTCCCTAGTGGTAAATGGGTTACTGCTAGGCCACGGCCCTTCCAGACAACAGCAGAGCTTAGCAACAAAACAGGGAAGGATCTCCTTACAGTGTATGAGGTCACAATAGGGGGAAAAATCTAATTGCCTTGTTTAAGACACAAGGCATTAAAAAAAAAAAAAAGGACAAAAAGCACGGTTCCCTTTCATTCCTCCTGAAGGTGTCCCTAGTAATCTACAGTCGTGGCCAAAAGTTTTGAGAATTATATAAATATTGGAAATTGGAAAAGTTGCTGCTTAAGTTTTTATAATAGCAATTTGCATATACTCCAGAATGTTATGAAGAGTGATCAGATGAATTGCATAGTCCTTCTTTGCCATGAAAATTAACTTAATCCCGAACAAAAACTTTCCACTGCATTTCATTGCTGTCATTAAAGGACCTGCTGAGATCATTTCAGTAATCGTCTTGTTAACTCGGGTGAGAATGTTGACGAGCACAAGGCTGGAGATCATTATGTCAGTCTGATTGGGTTAGAATGGCAGACTTGACATGTTAAAAGGAGGGTGATGCTTGAAATCATTGTTCTTTCATTGTTAACCATGGTGACCTGCAAAGAAACGCGTGCAACCATCATTGCGTTGCACAAAAATGGCTTCACAGGCAAGGAGATTGTGGCTACTAAGATTGCACCTAAATCAACAATTTATAGAATCATCAAGAACTTCAAGGAAAGAGGTTCAATTCTTGTTAAGAAGGCTTCAGGGCGTCCAAGAAAGTCCAGCAAGCGCCAGGATCGTCTCCTAAAGAGGATTCAGCTGCGGGATCGGAGTGCCACCAGTGCAGAGCTTGCTCAGGAATGGCAGCAGGCAGGTGTGAGCGCATCTGCACGCACAGTGAGGTGAAGACTTTTGGAAGATGGCCTGGTGTCAAGAAGGGCAGCAAAGAAGCCACTTCTCTCCAAAAAAAAACATCAGGGACAGATTGATCTTCTGCAAAAAGTATAGCGAATGGACTGCTGAGGACTGGGGCAAAGTCATAATCTCGGATGAAGCCTCCATCAGTCCTGTGTCATGCCAACAGTAAAGCATCCTGAGACCATTCATGTGTGGGGTTGCTTCTCATCCGAGGGAGTGGGCTCACTCACAATTTTGCCCAAAAACACAGCCATGAATAAAGAATGTTACCAAAACACCCTCCAACAGCAACTTCTTCCAACAATCCAACAACAGTTTGGTGAAGAACAAGGCATTTTCCAGCACGATGGAGCACCGTGCCATAAGACAAAAGTGATAACTAAGTGGCTCGAGGAGCAAAACGTTGAAATTTTGGGTCCATGGCCTGGAAACTCCCCAGATCTTAATCCCATTGGGAACTTGTGGTCAATCCTCAAGATGCGGGTGGACAAACAAAAACCCACTAATTCTGAGAAACTCTAAGAAGTGATTATGAAAGAATGGGTTGCTATCAGCCAGGATTTGGGCCAGAAGTTTATTGAGTGCAGCCCAATCGAATTGCAGCGGTCCTGAAAAAGAAGCGCCAACACTCTTTGACTCTTTGCATAAATGTCATGTAATTGTCGATAAAAGCCTTTGAAACGTATGACGTGCTTGTAATTATATTTCAGTACATCACAGAAACAACTGAAACAAAGATCTAAAAGCAGTTTAGCAGCAAACTTTGTGAAAACTAATATTTGTGTCATTCTCAAAACGACTGTAGTTGTAATCCTCATCAGACAGATTATACTTTATAAATCTGACACTTTCTGCTGTCTCTTTGTAGACTTTGGAGATTCTTGATTATTCTGCCACGGTGCTGTTCAATTAAAGTGATGAATAATTTTCTAACACTAACTTTGTTTATACATCCAGCTTCCATTTTTATATGAATGCTCTTGTTTTAATTTATTATTGTTTCTCTAGTAACAACTAACTCACATGGATTTGTAAAACAGACACTTCATACTGTATACATGTATTTAAAAAAAAATAATTTTGATACAAACTAATTGTTGATACAGTTTTCCATGAGGAAATTTTCATGTAGCATTTCTGAAAAGGAGTCTCCAGTATCAGTGCTTTGGAGCACTCTGTGTCTTTCAATGCAAGAGAGGATTAGTTTTTTTTGGGGGGGGACAAACTGAGATTTCTGTTTTAGAAACGTCCTGAGAGATGCACGGTGGCTTGGTTAGCACTGTCGCCTTGCACCGCCAGGGTCCGGGTTCGATTCGGGATCTGTGTGCATGGGCTTTGCATTATCTCCCCGTGCTTTGGTGGGTTTCCTCCGAGTGCTCTGGTTTCCGCCCACAGTCCAAAGACATGCAGATTATGCTAATTGGTGTTGATAATTGAGCATCTGTGTGTGTATGTGCGCGCGCATGGGATAAAGCGGTATAGATGATGAATGAGAAACTTCCTTAGAGAGGAGTAAATGAGGGTCAATTTTTAAAGAACATTCTCCAACATGGATTAAAAAAAAGGACTTTTTTAGTAAATAAATCAATAAAAATATGAATTGTTGCTGTGGTATAAGAGGAATAAAACTCTTCTGGATGTGCTGTTATTGTACAATACTCAATACTCCACTTTGGGTCAGTACCAATAACTTCATTCATTACACGACACAGTTGTTGATTATTTTTCTAAAACAGAACACACCAGGTGTTTTATTCCTCTTACTAATACACTTCATAGTTATTAAAACAGTGTTAGAAAGACACAGACAAGTTGCTGTAATCTTGCCCCTGACCCCCTGGATCAGCTTACCTCTGCCCCCCTGGTGATCGGCTGGGTTTCCAACACGAGACATATGCCTCCTCTGCATCTCACTCATAGACTGCCTGTACCAGAAAAAAAATAAAGCACACCACCTCTGCTTAATACACTTCTATCTGTGATGGATTTAGAGCAAAAATACACATATACGGCAAAAATGAGACAAATTGTACCTGCCCATGGACTCCACCTCATCTTGTAGCTGGATGTTCTGCTTCTTGATGAACTCCAGCTGAGCAGCCAGGCGCTCTTTCTCCTCGTGAATCTTCTCCCTCGCAGCTCGTTCGGCATAGAAGTCTGAGGAATACACCTCTGCCTGTGAACACACACCCAGGCACCAAATATAGCAGTCTATCAGCTCACAGTCATACAGTCCGTCAAATCTCTGTTCAGCCACTAGGGGGCACTTGTACAGAGCTTCTACAGCAACTTGTACAGAGCTACTGTATGATTTCAGCTACTGTTTAATGAGCAGATTTTCAGAAAGACATACAAACGTACGCTGCAACTTTGTCTTTTTGCCCTAAACGAACCAGTTTTTTTTTACATTAACTGATGATAAAATCAAAAGGACTCTAGACTGGTACAAAAACATCTCATAAGAGGTTGGAGTAACACCTAACATAACATCTGTCTTGCTTTTCTGCTCAGCATGGTTGTAAAGAGGACATCCTCCAATGTCATTTACCAAGGAGCATTCTGAAAAATACGTCCAAAGCGGAAGTGCCAAAACATGCAATTCCTCAAATGACCACTAGGAGGACCACTGGCTCCTAAAGTGAAAGTCAACCCCAACTTAGGTTAAAATAAATCCCAGCTGTAAACTCTGACACACATCACCTGAGCCTTAAACACAGACACGGTGTCCAGCTCTTTGTCTTTCTCACACAGCTCCTGCTTCATCAAATCGATCTTCTGCTGCTTGTCCGCCAGAGCTTGCTCGGCTGCAGCTATTCTGGTCTGGAGATCACGGTACTCCTCCTGTGATACATTTCCCTAAATAACGCGCACACAAACAAAGGTGTCCGTTTTACAAAAAAATGATCCATCAAACTCTTCATACTTCATAATAATTTTATATATTCATTGCCCAGCCTTAAATACTGTATGCATCATATTAACTTGAACTTAATAACGAGTACCAAAATTAAAAACACAAAACAGTCCTGATGTTATGTTACAATGTAAAGCATGTGAAGGGTCACCTGACGTTTCTTGTTCTCCTGCTGAAGTTCTTCATAATCCTCAAACAGCTTGGTGTACGCATCCTTCAGCTGGGCCAAAGCAGTCCTGAACGGGGTTAGCGAGGGAAAAGCTCAGATTTCAAAATCATTCATGGTTCATTTATATTCAAAAGACAAATCACCATAAATTTACAAAACTGAATCACTTTCAGCAAAAAAAAACTACGTGACAATGTTATCATCTTAAACAACGCTTTGTCTCTTTAGTAACTATTAGTAAGTCGTTCCGAGCTGCCTCTGAACCGTCCGTGTTCCGTTCATGCCAAGGCCAAGTTACAGAGATACCTAGCTTCTAACAAAAGGCTAAATCGCAAATCTCTCTGATCAAGGGCACTACTTGGTGTGTGGGACAAGGGATTATAGCGCACTAGCATTCCATTCAACACTATTTGGGATTCAACTGCAGAAACCTGAAAGTTAGCCGACATTCCAAAGTGGAATAAGTGCAAATAAACAGTATGGTAAATCTCTCTCGAGACTCTCTCAGGACTGTCCGCCGCCTTCATGGTTTATTCTCCTCACCTTTTGGCTGCATAGTACCGCTAAGAATTGAAAAATACTTTTACACATACAATCGTTATCTGTTGATGAAAACATACTACAGAAATATGCCAGCATTTTCTAATTCATCGCAGAAATGATTCATACTGTATACTGGTACATTTAACGCTGTGGAAATTCAATGAAACAAATTAGTTCCCCTTGTAATTACTCGTTCCCTCACCAGCCTCATATTTAATCAGACAGGAAAAAAAACAGCTTCCATGTCTTATAGAGTTTACTTTGCCGGAAGAGATACTTCTATTACAAACGCCTCGCTGTTTAGCACTTTAAATCACGCTAATCTCTACCCGATCAGTTTTGAGGTTTAACTGGGATCTAAATCTAGCTGTGTTTAACGTCTGCATGCTGTTTCGGACCTTTCCTCCTGGACCTTCTTCTGCTCCAGTTTGTTGGCAGCCTGCATGCTCTCCAGCTGCACCTTCACTCGGTCGTGCTCAGCCTGCAGCTGCTCCCTCTCCCCGAGCTGGGTCTTCAATGTGCTCAGGTCCTGCTCCAGCTCCTTACACCTGCATTAGGTTAGTACACCATTACATCAGCTTATTGATGTATCGCTATAGCATCCTTAGTCACAGAGCTGGTATAAAACGTGCCATTTAATTTACTTAGTACGTCTAAAACAAAACAGTGAATAAGTAAAATGATTTCTTCTGTCTATATGTGTAACGATTTTATTGATCTTTTATTTGGTGCATTATATACAGTATATGTATATATTTTTAAAAAACGTATTAATATTGATCATTCGTCCGTCCATTTTCCCCTTGGAACGGACTCTGATCTCGTATATAAGACATGACCAGAATTGTACATGTAAATTAAATTGCGACCGTCAAATGAAGTTTCACAGGTTCGTTCTGTTCTATGGCCAATAGTATGCAGTTGGTGAAACGTATCAAATCTTTGATTTCTGCAAAAAAAAATCAGTGGAATAAATACCTTATCTCCCTGATCCTTCAACAGAACCGAGAAAGTTTTAATCCCAAACATTGTTTTAAAGTATTTTAATGAACGGTATCCAGGTTACTCCACTTGTCATAGAAAAACAAATCCGCACTGCTGCTCAAGTTATTTTTTAGGAGTCACTGAATCCATATTATTTAAATATTCTAAAAATAGGATTTAGATACTTTTAAACTAACAAACTCAGAAACTCACACTGGCCATATCTCGGCAATAGTACATGATACAGTCGTAAACTTGGCATCAAAATAGAGCTCATTGAACCAGGAATCATCAACCAGGAAAATATTTTTGGAGAAAAAAAAAAAAAAAAATCACCTAAAATGCAACTTAATACCTGATTTAATATGACGGGTCATATTGTCTTTCTATCTTTTGACAGAATCACAAAATGAAAAACAAACTTCTTTTATGAACTATATTGATTGTGTTCTTCATTGGCTGTTTTATTAATGCATGTTCAGGATCCACAATCGCATTGAGGTCTATTTCAGTTTGCACTTTTGCACATTCAGGTATCGGAATGTACTGGATGATGTTTAGCGTGAAGCACCTGTCCTGGAGGTTCTTCTTCATGTTCTCCGCCTCGTCCAGCTTACTCTGGGCCTGCTGCAGCTCGTTAAACAAGCTCATTAGCTGAGTCTTCAGGTTCTCAACCTCAGAGGCAGACTGAAACACAAACATACTCACAGTAAGCTTCAGCGGTATCCTTGTCCTACTCTTTATAAAACACTGTGACGATCTCTCTCTCTCTCTTCTGATGATTAGTTTACAGCTCCGACTCACTTTGGCTGATTCCTCCTGAGAGATCCTGCTCTGAGTTTCCTGTGCGGCGGTCACGCAGGGTAAAGACGTCTGGGTTTCACTCTCTCTGTTGGGTTCCTTCATCTCCAGTTCTGCAATCCTTTAAGAAAGAACACGGATGAATGCAAGTGAGTGTAATCTCTATTCAGTACGTTGTACGCTGCTCTGTATTTCTGTATGGATCTGGAAGCCAAAGTGTTGACGTTCATCATGTGAGGGAGTTCAGCATGCCCTACAGCACACAATGTACATGTGCATCCTGTAAAACATCCTGTTAAAGGTGACATCACTAATTTACCTTATACGTAAACCTCTCCATATGTTAACCATGAAAATATGACTTGACATAAGGACTGTATGATGAAAACCATAACACATAAGTTTCAGCACCCCTGTGTATTTAGTGGTGTGTGAATGATCTAGAGTGTGTATGTAAGTGTAAGTGTGTGTTTGCACCTCTTCTGTGCAGCCTGTAGTTGGAGTTGCAGTTGCTCTTTTTGCTGCGTCTCGGCTCTCAGAGACTGCAGGAGCTGACTCACCGTCTGCTCTTCTGATTCCAGACGAGACCCAGTCATGTCCAGTTTAGTCCTGTACACAATCACACACACACACACAAGCATCCAAACACTGTTTTAAACTCGAAAAGATCATGACTACAGTGACCAGGGATTTTAATATTTACAGAGCATCATTATACATGACAGTGAGACACATTCAGGGAAATGATGTCTCTCCGTTTTGGTTTGTTGTGTTGGGTCAGGATCTTTATTTCCTGAAATGGTTTGCATCGAATCGTCCTCTCCAAATCAATCCACCTTTACCCTATGATGAAACATTTCTCCTTATGGAATCCTTAGGTTTGTTTTAAACCTTAAGTAAGTATAAATTCCTCCATGTAAGAATGAAAGATGTAGCCTTTATATCTATATAGATGGAGAGTAAGAGCTCAACATACGTGCAAGACGCAGACAGGTCTTTCTGAGGAGGTAAATCTCTGGTCACGTTCATCTCACCTTCCTACCAAACACAGAGTAATAAATGTATCTGTATGAACAAATCTACAGCGTATAAGAGAATGAGTTCAGGTGAAGTTACTGTGTGAAGGTTTTTTTTTACAGTATATGTGCATGTGTGTGTGTGTGTGTGTGTGTGTGTGTGTGTGTGTGTGTGTGTGTGTGTGCTCACTGCAATGCGAATCTCAATGAAGGAATCTTCTGGAGACGCCTGGCTCATCTTCAGCTGCAGCTCAGAGTTTATGGCCACCAGGTCGTTCTTCTCTGCCTGCAGGCGGGCGATCTGACTCATTAACGCCTTGGCCTGCAGGACATCATACAGCAAACAACAACAGGCTTTAAAGCACCGCTACACTAAAAGCACTTTCACTTCTGAGTGAAAAAAAAATCTTTCCATTGAATAGACTGCGGGAGAAATGAGTCTCAAAAGACACGGTTTCAGTGAATCAGTCCGGCTCATATATGACATTTATTAAGTCATAAATGTTTTATGGTCATTTTATTTATTTTTTTATTTTGGGGGGGATTTTTCTAATTCCTCCCCGTCTCTAGGGGGCTCCCACATTAAGGCTACTACTACCACTCAGTCGGGAGGGCCGAAGACTATCACGTGTTTCCTCCGAACCATGTGACGACCACATCTTTTCAAACTCCTCGCTCATACGCCGGTGGGGGCGGCGTCACACTCGGAGGACAGCGCTATCCGCTCCTTCCGCTTGCGTGAGCTCACAGACGCCCCTGATTGGCTGTAGAGCCGAGATTAATGTGGGAGCATTAAGTACCCTTCATCCCTCCCCTTTGAGAGAGCTCGGCCAATCAGCCCTCTGTGAGAGGTTACAGCATCACCCGGGAATCGAACTCGTGATCTCCGGATGATTAAGCGAGCGCTTTACCACCGCGCCACTCTGCTTCGCGCCACGCGCAGTATCCTTGGGAAAAGATACTTTGGGGGAAAAAAACGCTACTTTACGTTACATTTCTAGATTTTCACTGACATTCTGATATTAACTGTTGATGTCACTTTAAAACTACAATGGCATTATTTGTCTTCAAACTTTTTCATTACAAGTGCAATGTCCTTCAGCCTTTTTATCCTTTCCTAGTGTCCTTTCAGCCATTTTATCAGCTACACATGATAAACCTCAATGCTTTCTAAAAAGAACATAAATGTTAGAATAAAAAAAAAATTGAATGATAAGAAGCCATCCTAGAGACAATGTAATCAGTGCGCTCGCCTCCTCTGCATCGGTATGCTGTTTCTCCATCTCCTGCACACGTTTCTTCAGCAGCTCGTTCTCGCTGTCCAGAGCTTGGACTCTCTGTTTGGCCTCCTCAAGTCTCTTCTCCAGGAACCCTCTCTCCTCCTTCTGCTTCTCCTTCCAGGCAGACAGACCCTCAAACCTCTCCTTCATCGACATGTTGGTCTGCTTCAGTGCTTCTGTGCACGAGAGACACATGCAAGGTGTTTAATCTTCTTTAATAAGCTATGCTCCTACATTTCATGTGAGTGTGCATGTGTGTGTGTGTTAAATAAGTCAGTGTTATTCCTCTTAGCCTGTACAGCAGAATTACATCATTCAACTTCAGTAAGGGAGTGTTTACACTGTCAATGTGCCACAGACTTTAGACGATCATTAACAGGAAAGATTTCGTAAGTTGTTTAGCAAATTGATAAGGAATGAACAGGTTCCAATACACAAGCGGGTTACAACCAAGTGGATGCAAATTGGGGTAAAAGACATAAGAAAATGAGCCATACAGTGATCTGAAATAAGTTATAATCCTACACATTTTAGTAGGTCTCGCTGTTTGGTGGGGTCTTGCTGTCTGTGGCTGTCTCTAACCTCTGGTGGTCTCTGTCTATGGTTGTGCCATTGTAGTCTCTCTAAATATAGTACTCTGTCCCTGGTGGTTGACTTGACTTGACTGTGATGGTGGTCTTGCTGTCTGTAAAGGTCTGTCTATCTGTAATCCACTTCTAACTGTCTTTGAAATCTTTCTGTCTGTCTGGAGGTCGCTTAATCCGCCTGTCTCGCTGACCACGGCGGTCTCCGTCTCCGCCTGTCTCGCTGACCACGGCGGTCTCGGCCTGTCCGCGCCTGCCTGTCCCCGCCCGCCTGTCCCCGCCCGCCTGTCTGTGACGTTCTGTCTCCTCACACCCACCTTTGAGCTCACGGTTCTCCTTGATGAGGATGTTCATCTGCTGGAGCGTCTCCTCTACATGTGGCGCGCCAGCGATCTGAGACTGAGTGGTGTGAGACAGGTCCCCGTTCACTATGGGGGAACTCGAGTCCATCTTACCGCAGACTAAAAAAAAAAAAAAAGGGATGAAAATTACGTAAAATAACAATGCTCACAGCAAAGTGACTCACAAGCCGCATGACTCAGAACGTCAGGTATGCAACCACTAAACTAAAAGCAAAACTCAGATTGCCACATGATGATGATGATGATGATGATGATATATGGACATGATCTGAGCTTAACGAAATGACGAATCACCGATGAAAACTTTGTCAGAAGTTTAGCTTTATAATAATTTAGATAAGCCTTCTCCTAGACATGTTAATGGAAGACTTCCTCCTGCTCGAACACAACCTCCCTGTCCTGTGGGTGTGTGATCTGGGAAGGAAAGACCAAAATCAGGACAGCTGGGAGTCCTGTGGCCTAGAGCATGGACAGGATTCAACTTTTACTTTCATTTCATACTAGTAAGAACCAGGACCAGACTGAGACATGGGATTATTTACACAATATTGGGTGAACATTTATATACTACAGAATAACTTTACAAGCAAACACACACACACACACACACACACACACACACACACACACACACAATACAGCTCGTATAGATTATTGTAGACACACCAGCTCTCCGTGTCAGTACAGTCAACAGTCTTAACACTGGTTCACAATCACACCATGCAATGCTCGGACTAAATCAACCCTAATAATATAACCGCGTCACCCTGCGATACTCACCAGGATTCACTTCTGTTTACTCCACTTTCTCTCACTTCTCACTGCGTTTCCTGGTTGGTTTTTTTTTTTTTTTTTTTGACGTTTCTCCAGCGCGCACAGCCGCAGATCTGAACACCATCACCCCGGGCCTAGAGCTCACAGCCAGAGCGACAGTCAGGTCCAGCCACATACAGTAAAACCCTGCGAAATGTCTGCGCAGGCGCACAGCACAGGATCAGCTGAGCGTGATGTCATAGGCTGTCTCCTTCAAAGCGCGTCCGTCCGGTGGGAATTCCCTCCTCGTGCGCGCGTGACATTGGGGTTTTTTTTGTTGTTGATGTTGTTTTGCGCATATATTTAATGGGGACAGGACATCATGCGACGATACATAGTGCACATAACCCTCCCTGTGTGTGGATTGGAACATGGCCTATATGTGTAAAAATGTATAAACGAACTTATATATATATATATATATATATTATCTACAAATAATTTACTATTAATTAAATTAATTGATTTTATATTAATCATTGATAAATGTTATATTTTTATATACATTATAATATTGTGAATATTACATTAATATAATATACATCATACAAAAAAAAAAAAACATTCTTTTCCTTAAGTGTGTATACATTTTTTTTTTTTTTTTTTTTTTTTTGCTGACTCGGATGCAATTTATATGTATGCAGTTGTGCAATTTTTTTTTTTTTTTAGTGTTTCAGTGTGTGATGCTACGAGCAATATACAGCATGACTCACAGTTTGGTTTTATTTTTAGCACTGTCCCTTCATCACTTGAATCATTAAGAAGAAGAAAAAATCCCACATGAAAAGTTCATGCTCTAAATCCAAGCTTTAAATCCCCCCTCCCACGATCATTTACATGATAACCGAATGTATAATAAATGTGTATGCTTATATTGTATTAGTGTTGCTTTTCTACAATTGGTGCTTTTTCTGTTGTGCTTCATTTGTACGCTAGATGGCACTGCTGACTGTCGTACTATTGACACAGTGCACGTAACACCTCTGCGCGCGGATTGGAGCATGGCCTGTATACACACACGTATAATTATTGTATAGGCTGTTGCATGGTCACACTAATTAAAAAAAAAAAAAAAACTTTTTGTGTGAGGTTACGGATCACTTACATGAAAAACATGATTTATATTAAATATGCATACCTATACTGTACCAGTGTTGCTTTTTGTTCTGTAAACCATGTCTTTTCTCTGTAGTGCTTCATTTGTACGCTAGATGGCACTACTGAATCACTCTCGTTATCTTGTACAACCATTCTCCACCTTCTTCTTCTTCCTCAGTGGACCATGTGTCTCCTCTAACTCTGTCTATCACACCTTCCTTTGTCACTCCCTCACCACATTCATGAACCTCCCCCTGGGCCTTCCTCTTCCTGCTCCATCGCTGTCTAACATTCGATATAACCCTCATCTGTCCTCTGCACATGTCCAAACCACCTTAATCTGTCCTCTCTAATATACTCAATACTCTCTAATCCCGTCTTGTCACTCCCAACAAAAATCACAGCATCTTCAGTTCTGCCACCTCCAGCTCTGCTTCCTGTCTTTTTTTTGTCAGCACCAATGTCTCCAAACCGCTATGAGGGCTCTTAATTTATCTGGTCCGATTTTACCAAGGAATTATCAGGTACCCCCTTATTTGCCAATACACCCACTGTACTCTGCAAATATACTATAACACAGCTCTCAAACACAAAGTGTGCTGCAAATGAAACATTTAAAAAATATATACTGTACAGTTTTTGCAAGAACAGTATTGTGTCGAGTGCCTTGGCAAAACTCATCAAGCTCCATGATGAAACTGTCTCTCATGAAGACCTTCCCAGGAAACCAAGAACAAAACTTACCCCTGCTGCAGAGGAGAAGTTCATTTCGAGTCACCAGCCTCGGAAATCACCAATTAACAACCAGCACCTCAGATTAGAGCCGTTATGAAGGATTTACAGAGCAGAAGTAGCAGATATACATCTCAACTGTTCAAAGGAGATTTTGGATGGTTTTAGCCTTGTTTTATAGTGTAGACTTAAAAAAAAATCCATGGAGATACTGTAGGAGGTGTGTCCAGACTTTTGACTGGCACTATGTATACTGTAAGACTTAGGCACATGCTCTGCTGATTAAAAACACATCAGTGGCCTCAGGTACACTTTGTGGCACCTGCGTGCTACCATTACCTGCGAATGGAGTGTGTGGTCAACTCGCTGCCGCTCCTCACACTGCTCCAATGTTTCGGCAGCCCTTAATTCTGCCTATCGTATGTGCTGTCGCTGTAGACGACCTGCAGTCTGACCCGGGGTTTCAGTACCTATGAGCCCGACCAGACATACCCGTTTTCGCCACCGTTACATTCTTTTTCCACTTTTTTATGTTTTGGTTACACCAACCTATACAATCTTTAACTTTGAGCTCGGCCTGGTGTACACACTGTCGCTATGGTTACAGTTGGAATGCCTGTGACATGCGTAGAGTATGGAACTAAAGTATGTCACAATATGACATTAGGGTTGATGTTGACGAGGAGCCCCTGTGACACGCCTGGTGTGTGGTCAACTCGCTGCTGTTCCTCACGCTGCTCTAATGTAAAAAGACTCTCTGTTGTATGCGCTGTTTCAGTAGCTATGATCTCCGATGTACCCATTTTCACCATGGACGATGCTAGACGACAATATATATGCAAATATATAAATATATATATTAGCTTTGAAGGTTTTCGGAGCATTTTTGGAGAAAGGTGGTATATTAGGTAGTATATTTCTTCATTACAGGCACACAAACTTTTGCATTTTAAAAAATTGGGTGCCTAAGACACAGTGGCTTAGTGGTTAGCACATCCGGAGACAGACTCCAGGGTCTGGGTTTGATTCCCGCCTCGGTTCTATATGTGTGAAGTTTGCATGTTCTCGCCATGCTTGGTGGGTTTCCTCCGGGTACTCCGGTTTTGTCCCACAGGCCAAAGACATTAGGACCAGTATTCTGTAGGTTCACCTTGTGCCACAGGGCAGCTATGTCCTCTTCTGGTGTCTAGCACCAAGACATTGGCAATGGTCCCTTTGGATGCTGTAGGTCTCTGGAGGGCCTCCAGAGGCTTGGTCAACAACTTTGAACTCTTTGCCTGCTAAGCCCCATATGTGGCATGCTGTGATACACTATGTGTTCTGATACCTTTCTATCATAGCCAGCATTAACTTTTTCAGCAATTCGTGCTACATTGGTTTTTCCATGGGTCCAGACTGGACAAACTGGCCTTTTCTCCCCACAGGAATCAATCCTTGGTGCCAATGATCCTTTCACCAGTTAACAAAAACGTTTGTCTTCATCTTGCAGACTTTTACTTCATTACTGTATTAAAGTACTTTTTTTTTTTTAATTTTGCATAGCAGGTTCACTTTAACATCATGAATTTTGCCAAAAAATGTGTTAAATATAATGGGGAAAAAAGGCCAATGAGGAATTATTAACAAAAATAATGTTGAAAACTTTTTCTCTGTTAAAAGTGATTTCTCAGGAATATAAATACAGTATTAAACAGATTTATGATCTGTATTTCATGGAAGGGATTAAGAGAGCATTGCATTTCTGTATTGCCTTAACATTACACACATGATCCATTAAAATCACAGATATATGCCCTGTTACGTTTTTTATGTACAGTTATATTTTTTCAATTAGTTTTCGAGAAAACCGAGGTAATATACACTGAGAGTGATTCCACACTTTCTTCTGCTCTTTATCCGCTCTGAGTCTGACTCTCTCCTGGCACATGCTCCATGATAACCTCTACAGTCCGAGTCATGTTCATTTTCAGGGACTGAACCCTATTCTGGCTCACACCTGTACTGTCTCAACAGCCTGTTGTGCTTCACATGCAATCTTATGTTAGGGGACACTTATTAAGAACCACAAAAAGTGGGTTTCGGTAACCATGGTAACAATGATGATGATGTGCAGTCTCACTCTGCTCATGCCTGACATTTTCTGCTCCATGACACGTATTTCTGCAAAGGATATGATGGATTTTTCCATTTTTTTCAGCCACAAAATTTCTTGATTTCTTCTATTTACCGCTGCCTGGTGCTGGTAAACCTGCATGCTTGTTTTATCAGGGGATTGTTTAAATAATCAAACTATGAGGACACACTTCTCAGTCACATGTTCCAAAAACTTTCGATCACTTGAGGAATTGGTGGGTTCAAACTAAAAACTATTCAACACGTGTTCATGTATATATATATATATATATATATATATATATATATATATATATATATATATATATATATAAAAGAATTGGCCTTATTGTTCAAATAATTTTGGAGAGGACTGTAAATCCTGTAGTGTATTTGAACTGCTGTTGTAGCAGCTGACCTGAGATCAGTGTACTGGAAAAACAATAGCCTTTTCTCCGTACGCCTGTCACAGCTCACATCACCTGCTGGTTCGGGGATGGATTTGCTGATGTGTTGCGCGGTCGGCCCGTGATGAACTCAAATGGAGAAGCTCAAGATCTGAGTGGACCTGCCTCACCTTCTCTCAAATATAAATTCTAAAAAATATATAAATTTACAATCCTGTAAGCAAGTGTGTGTTTTCTCAATTCATCGTTCAAATCATGCTAAAGATCATGCTCTGATCATCAACAATGCCATTTTTGTTTTTAGTGTGTGTTTTGCTAAATCAAATAAAATATACAGTTTTAGCTACTGTACTTTAGATAATGCTTATATTATGAAATTCATATTTTATAAAAATCAATGAATTGATTTAAGGAAGTTATGGTACAGTAACAGTGTTAATTGTTATCTATTTGCTATAGAAATATAGTTTGCATTGTGGAAATCTTACCAAAAAAGAATTATGTAACAAACCGAATTTAACATCGACATGTTTTAAAATATCTGTAATGAGTATAGGATATTGTATTTTGTATTTATTATATTATTCAAAAACACAATAAAAAAACCATAGATATAATTTAGGACACTCAACAAGACCGATCTCCTGATGACTCTTTAGATCTAGTCAGCACTCTCTCTCTCTCTCTCTCTCTCTCTCTCTCTCTCTCTCTCTATATATATATATATATATATATATATATATATATATAAAATATGTGCGTGTGTGTTGCTACTATTAATACTATGACTACAGATACTACTGCTACGTCTCAAGAGATTCCAGTTTCAAGAGATTTTATTCGTCTTTTGTACACATACCAACAGTATGAGTGCAGTGGCTGAAAACACTGAGTCAGCGGTTCTTTGGCCCTGTCTATATTCTACTTCTACTACTTAAAAATCATACTACTACTACTACTAATACTAGTTCTACTTCTACTCCAGTCATATTTTTCCATGGTTATGTGAGTTATATGTGATCACACGTGAGAAACATAATAAACACGTGAAGCATTTCTTCGTGTTATCTTTTTTTTTTTTTTTTCTTCTTCTTCTTACTGCTTGTAAATTGCATGAAAGTAAACCATAGAACTGAGGCAGGGTTTATGAAAACACAGTTTTCTAAATGCAGTACCTCCACACTGAAGTCCAGGTGTGAACCATGCAGTGGTTTCCAAAAGTATTAGAACAACATATGCCATGTATTATAGTTCTGTCTGTGTACAAAACAGGTGATGTCACTCATTAATTAGTTCAAACATATCTGGCTGTAGAGTTGTGCTAATTAGCATCAGCCTGTTTAATTAATGGATGTGTGGCAGAATGTCGAGGTGTTCATCTCTCGACAATAAGTAGATGTAAAAAAAAAAAATTTAAAAAAGAAGAAGAAGTACATGATTTTCAGGAAGCAATCAAGCAAGTGACACCAGATATAACAAATGATTCTTATATCATCAGTGTCATTATTTATTTATTCATTTAAATGTGAAAATGTCGTTAAAACATTGAATTTTACTTTTGTCTAAATCCTTTTGGCCTCCATTGTACTGCATATGTAAAAAAAAAAAAAAGAGTACAGTATAAGGGTCAATCATCAGGGTCATAAATATCTCCTGAAATATGCTTATTCTTTCTTCCACACCTAAAACTTAACTTACTTTATGAACCCACAAAAATAATGCTTAATGCATTTTTTTTTATACATTTAGCAACTGTTGTTAATTTCTGTTAATAATTTCTGACAGCTCTAATTATAAAATGAGTAACACCCATGAAACTTAAAAACTTTGCATAAAATAAATAAATGATGAAACAAATGAAGAGATCCATGTGATGAAACTTTGGTATTTGTCCAGTGCTCTTTATCTAGTGGCCTCTGACTCAGGAACAATTTAAAATTTACAAATGTATTTCAAAATAAAATTGTCTAACAGTAACTAACACCAGCTTGATTTATAAGCAGTGTGAATCATATTTATTTCATTAGAAGAGAGAGATAAAAAAAAAAAAAAAATTAAGTATGATCATAGTGACCAGACACTTTTTAAAGGCTACAATTAAATATTGAACATCAAACTTAGAACATGTGTTTCATGTTTGAAAGTACATACTGTATTCTCTGAACATATACAAGTAACGTGTGTGTTGTGTTCATTTAAATGATTTTTGGCCTCAGCAAAAGTAAGTGACGGCACTTTCCACAATTCTTTGCAGTATGACCCAGATATTTGCAATGTAGGCCCAAAACAATTGAAAATAAATAAATAAATAAATAAATAAATAAATCTAGATTTTTTTTTTTTTTAAAGCGTGTAAATCAAAGAGAGACTTTGGTGTTGAACTAGAGGAAATCTATAAAGTGCAGATATAATAATTAAGGAAGAATTTTAGCTGTAGGGAAGAAACTTTCTTTTTAGCTAATTAAATTTTTTTTTTTTTTTTTTTAAAGCTGCAGTAGATCTTGGTGTGTGTGTGTGCAGGAATGAAGCGTCTGATGCGCGCAAGGGGAAAAAGCCTCGGGGGTCGTGTCCTCATTGGCTAAGGAAAAAACTTCAGGACCATCTGATTGGCCCCAAACTGGATTCCTGGAGTTGGATGGACACCAGAGGACAACAGAAGGTTTTTAAGATTCTCTCTCTCTCACACACACACACACACACGCACACACACAGATCAGACGGGACAGGGAGAGAAAGCGGACAGAGCAGCGCGCCTTTTGCGCACCGGGTCCCGTCCAGTTTCTGATGAGTTTGTGCGACTCTGTGAACTTTCGGACAGAGACCCCATGATGATGGAGACAGACGGCGTGTAGCGTCCCGACACCAGGACAGGATGCGCTTCGGTGCGCTGCTGTGCGTCTGCACTCTGCTCAGGCTCGGCTCGGGTTGCCAGCTGCCCGCCGAGTGGAGACCCCTGAGTGAGGGGTGCCGCGCCGAGCTCGCCCAGATCATCGTGTACGCCCGCGTGCTGGCTCTTTACCGGGAGCCCTACTACCCGCTGCTGAGCGCGAGCTACGCCGCCGGACACCCGTACGCCTACGAGTACGCGCGCGCGGGGGGTTCCGAGGGCGCGGGGGGTTCCGAGGGCGCGGGGGCGCTGCTCTACACGGCGGAGCTGGAGATGCTGTGTGACCAGGCCTGGGGCAGCATGCTGGAGGTGCCCGCGGGCTCGCGCCTCAACCTCACCGGACTCGGGTACCTGTCCTGCCAGTCTCACACCGTGATGGAGAACTACTCGTACATCTTCTTCCTCAGGTCAGGAATCATGTGTGTGTGTGTGTGTGTGTGTAGGGAGGGGTGTGTGTCTGTGAGTGAGAGAGAGAGGGAGAGAGAGAGAAATGCACACTAGCAGCAAAGTACACACACACACACACACACACACACACAAACCTGCCACCAAGTAAGGTGCAGTGAATGACCACATCTCACATCATATCACACATGCACACACACCTGCCACCAAGTAAAGGCCAGTGAGTGACCACATCAAATCTAACTCATACACACACAACCAACCCAACTGTGGGGGGCAGTGAGTGCCCGCATCACATCATATCTCACACACACACACACACACACACACACACACACACACACAAACACACACACACTTGCCACCAAGTGAAGGGCAGTGATAGTGCATCATGTCACACACACACACACACACACACACACACACACACACACACACACACACACTGATCGCTGTTGTTGTTGTTGTTATTATTATTATTATTATTAACCTTGCTTTCCCTTTTCATTTTTTTTATCTCTTCAGGTGTCACTTTATCGTTGACTGACATGCCTGTATACATTTATTTATTATTATTACTCTTTTTATACTATTATTTTTATTTTCTATATGCTTTATTTTATTCTTTATTATTATTTTTTATATATATTTATCTATCTACTCCTGTTATTTTCTTCTGACTTATTTCTTAACTTTGGCAATACAAATGTAAATATTTGTCATGCCAATAAATTAAGCTCCTTTAAATCTTGAAACGAGAGAGAGAGAGAGAGAGACTAGAAGGAAGTAATTAATGATTGAAAAGATGAAAGCAATTTGGGTGTCAAAGGTCATTTAAAGATAACATGTAAAGTCCGATTCCAAAAGAAAGACAGACAGACAAAGATCACAGGGCAGGCAGCGTGGAAGAAGTGATGAATGATTTAAAAGATAAAGACTGCTTGAGGTCAAATGTCATGCAAAGACTAAGGGAAGAAAGAGTGAGTCGATTTACTTATTTATCACACAGTTACTCTGAGAGCTTTGTAAGCACTTTTCTTTTCGGGTCAGGGTCACATTGGATCTGCTGCGTCTCCTGGGATCTCTGGCTGTCATGGACACCTGGGGATGATTTAGAGAATCCAGGCCAACTCCCTGGCTTGTTTTTGAAAAGTGTGCTGAACATGTCGGAAACCCACAGAGACAGAAACACAAGCTCTCAAACCTGATGGACGGCACGGTGGCCTAGTGGTTCCCACTGTCACCTTGCACCTCCAGGTTCCGGGTTTGATTCCCACACCTCGGGTCTGTGTACAATGCAGTTTGCATCTTCTGGTGCGGTGATGTCTCAGTATGTTAAGGCTTTGAGTTACTGATTGGAAGGTCGGTGCCAGGTTGCTGCTGTCGGGCCCTTGAGCAAGGTCCTTAACCCTGTCTGCTCCAGGTGCACTGTAAAAAAGACTCTAAATCATGAATTTTAAAACTGCTTAAAGTTTGCACCCCCCCAAACTCTGCAGCTGTGATTCAGTTGGAAAACAATCCCTAAAACAGACAATATACATTTTGTAATTGACATTTCTCTCAGTGCAGTTTATTTTTTCTTGCAATAAATTCCTTCTATCATTCTAGATTTCCACTCTACTCTACCTTTTTTATTTATTTATCTTTTAGGTCAGTTACAGTTGTATAAGCATTTCACTGCATATCGTACTGGATCATACAGATATACTGCAGTTCTCTTTAATGTTGTATTTCATCCACAAACCCAAACAATGGCTCCCTAAACATGACCTGACCTGACCTCATGTGTAATCAATATTAAGTTTCGTGTTAACCTTGAATCAAATGTTTTACTGCTTTTTTTTTTTGAATTTTTAATTATGAATTGAATTGAATTAAAAAAAAAATTGTGACTACTTACCTTACATCTCTCTCTCTCTCTCTCTGTACACTTTTACATACAGGATGGATGAAAATTATAACCTCCTTCCACATAGTGTTAACTATCAGGAGGCTATCTTCCCTGACACCCAGGAGAACCAGCGCATGTTCTCCAGCCTGTTCCAGTTCTCTAACTGCTCCAGTGCTCACACGCTCGTCAGGCCTGACTGGGATCAGCAGGAGGATCATAGGGTAGGTCTCTCTCTCTCTCTCTCTCTCTCTCTCTCGTTCTTTGTCGTGAGTTTATACAAAGCTTTTAAGGGTCCACAGAGCATCTCGTACTTCGTGTACACCTCCCCACCCCCACCAAATAACCAGTGTAAGGCAGAAACTTCAACGCGCTTTGTAAGTTGCTCTGGATAAGAGCAAATGCCTGAATGTAAATACACTAGTGACTAGAGTGGTCATAGTAAACACTAGATGTTGATAGGATGGCTTATTCTAGGTCAGATTAGGTTTGGGGATAAAAAAAAAAAGACATAAAAACAAGCAAAGTGAGATATGATGTGTGATCTCAGGAGACGTTCATAGAAGGATGTCTTTGCCAAAAACAGGTCAGGACCTTTCAAAGACGTACAGATTACATACAGCCCAAAATACCTTCTTTTGAGGGATTTAAGGAATCCAATTAAAATTGTGTTCAGAAATTTAGTCCAAACCAGTGGAAAGATATCCCTGTTTATTTGCATCTAGTCAAAAAAAAAACAAAAAAAATCATAAATTCGTAATAGTAAAGCTGGTTATGTGTTGTGGAACGATTGAAAACATGCTCATGAAAAATTGCTCATGATGAGTAACATCTCTGAAATAGTCTACACTTAGTTACTTGTCTAAGTCTATAAACATCTCTGAATGCCTTTGGTGTTACAACGTTTCTCAATCCCTGCCAAGCCACACTTATGTCAAAAAGCTTGTCTAATCGTCTGCAGGTCAGTCAGGATGCCCCATTAGTGTGGACGCAGACGGTTCTTATCCATGTGTAAGTCTTGGCTTGTGAGATTAGGAGCATCACAAATTGGGGGCAAGAGAACCTGGCTTCCTAACGGCCCCTTAGGTAGACACGGTGCCTCAAGAGGACCAGACTAAAAATTCTGGATTTACAAGAGATGTAAAGGGGTCCCATGGAGCATGCAGTAAAAAGACTTCCTCCAGGATTCTTTGGAATGTTAACAGCTCTACTTCACTCATCATCTGTACTGCTTTATACTGTATACAGGGTCGTGGGGGCCTGGAGTCTATCCCAGGAGATTTAAGGCATGAGGTGGACGGGGTGCCAATCCATTGCAGGGCACATACACACTCACGACGAGAACATGCAAACTCAGACCCTGGAAAGACTGTAGGAATTTATAGGTGGAGAATCCTTATAAAGAGACATTTTTGAGATCAGGTTCTATTCAATGTTTTGTTGTTAGGTTTAAAGCCGTAAGCCATCTTAGGTCTGGGGGGGAAAAAATTCATAAAATCACTGCTTATGCGTTGCAGACTTTTTAGCCACCTCGTATTATGTTCCATTAAAGGTCAATTCGAATTTGTTTCCCGAACTTGCACATGCTGTATGTTTGACAATAGCGATAATATCATCATGAACAGTCTCAGCCTCTGAGGACACCAGACTTTCTGACATTGATATCTTTTACACATACTCGGGTAGCTTGAGGATCTTAAAGGATGCAGTCTGTCTGCGTGTTTGTACTTCCTTACACCTGTTTCTGTTGAACTCCGTGACACAGGGTGAGCAGAATATAGTTAGAGGACTCTCGGGAGTAGTCTAGTTGATATTCCGGTCAAACCTTGACGGTTCCCTGTGAAAGTCGGTGGAGTCTTGTCTAGATTTGTAACGATGAAAAGTCTGGCTGGAGAGATTACCCCTCAGGAGAGCTAATGGGTTTTTAACTCTTGATCGTATCAGTGGGCCAAGGCTTGTGGGAACTCGATATCGTTTACATAAAGCTTTCTATCAAGCTGATTATTTTAATCAGATGTGCTGTTGAGCTGATTCGTCTTAAAAAGTGTGTGCGCGTGTGTGTGTGTGTGTACCAGATAACGAATTACTTTCAACAACTGACCACGTTGCCTCAAGACAGAGCAGGCCCAAACCTGCTCAGGATGTTGAGTGAGTTGAGTGATCATTAGCATTTACACCTGGTCATTACATGAGTCAGGAGTCTGGATTGCATTCTGCTAAGAGCTGGATGTGCACTCAAGCTGCCTGATTTAATGGTGCTGACACACGTTTTTACTGCTGCGGCTCCTCTCACCCCCTCTGGACCTGCCTGGTTCATCCTGATGCTTCTTCTGCTGTGGAGTCCAAAAACAGCCTATACCCGAGTGTCATGTGTGTTTCAGAGGCTTACATGGATACTGGAGATTTGTTGTAAACTATCCTGCTCTTATCCCGGGATGCTTATTCATAGCCTTCTCATCCTGAGCATCCATGCAGTACACGGTTTGTGTTCATCCAGACAGAAGAGTTTTTGTCATTCGGATTTCTGTTAAAAGTGCTATAGAAGTGAAATGTAAATATACCAATATATATCAGTCTGCTAAATATATTCAGTATACCAATAACATCTACTAAAATGAATAATGTAGCTTGGCTTCTGTAAGATTTTAATGGATGAAGTGGACTTTTCCATGCCTCTTTGGCCATAAAACAAGCCCCTCATTGCACTTCCTGATTCCTTATATGGTAACACGTCCTCTAGCCTGTATCCAGACGAATATACTGCACATCCAAACAGCTCGTGTCTGCTTTTGTTTAACCAGAAAATGCAAATGTGTTTCCTACCGTCTGTCTGTCTGTCTGTCTGTCTCCGGGTCTCTCTGTGACGTCCATGTTGATGACTGGTTCATTTGATATGCTCTCTTTGCTGATAATACACAGAGATCTTCAGGCGCATCACGCGTGTGTGTTTGTCCGTCTCCCGGGCTCAGCCGGTCAGTGTATCGAGGTGCATCAGACAACAAGCAGTAATTCATCTTCTTTGAACTTATCTTAAACTACAATTTGGGTTCTTCTTCTTCTCTTCTTCTTAAACTTAACAGCTTGTGTGAATCTAAGCTCGTCTGTGTGTGTGTATGTATGTATGTATGTGTGTATATATATATATATATATATATATATATATATATATATATATATATATATATATATATATATATATATAAAGCTGTATATAGCTATTATAGTTGGGTATAATGAATAGTTGAGTATCCATATAAACATACAGTTGCCAATGCAGCCTAGATGAATTTATTGTAGAATTTATTACTCCAGGAGCTTGTAAACGTGTCCGACTTGTAAACAGAACTACGACTGACCAGAACACTGTGACCGCTGTTGTTGGTCATTTTAATAGCTATTACAAGCAAGATGCAAAATCAACAAGACACACAGCTGGTGTTTAAACGTGATGCACTCGTTTCCCTGCTAAACCTGATACAGCAGTCATACTGAGCATGTGCAATGACCTACACACATTTATACAGAGACCCGGACGTCTTAAAGTGGACTGAGTGATCAGATACATTTTTTATGAATCTGTTTTAAATGTGTATTTCATTCTTATAAGGATGATAAGGATTCTTTTGAGCATGAATATCACATCACATATAGGACAGAAAATAAACAATGCATATCTTTCTTAACCAAGTGTGTTCTTATGTGACCACACCAAACACACACACACACACGCACACACTCACCTGTGTGCGTGTGTGTGTGTGTGTGTACATACTCATTCCCTGATACATACTAGTCTTGGAAAGAGAGTGAAATATAAGAGTAATAAAGAGATTAACAGGGCGTTCGGTCAGGAGATGCAGGGACTCGAGAGCAGCTGGAATGTCTGGACTTCATACACCCAGTACACGTCAGGGTCATGTGAGCAACTCCACACAGTCACACACGCACACACAGCTGATTTGCCGGGGTTAGGAGTCGGATTATTGCACAGCGGGACGACTGAGAGAAGATGTCCAACAACTTTCTGACACTAATCCGCTTGATCTTAAAGGAACACTGCGGTGTTTTTAATCTTAATCTTTATCCAGCTTAATCTTTTATCAGTAGCACAGGTGTGACAACCACAGACAGCAGTCCTGAATGAGAAAAGGGTAGAAGACTGCAGTGAGAAGGTACAAGAGGACATTTATGTGAAATATGTATTTTCAAAACAGTGCAATTTATTTGCAAGTTAACCTCTAATTCTGTATAATTTGTTCTTTCAACAGTATAGTATAGCCCTAATGTAGTATAATCTGTATACTGTACTGTATATACCTGTGACATTACAATGCATTACATCATGTCCAGTACTGTGTAGGTTCCCCTTTTGGCCCCTCCACCCTGGCTCCACAAGACCTCTGGGTGTGTGCTCTGGATTTGGCACCAAGAATTTGGCAGCAGATCCCTGGGTACTGTAGGTTGTAGGGTGGGGCTCCGTGGATTAATCTTAAGTCACATGCACTTTACAGCACAGTGAAATGATTTTTTCACATACCCCAGTTAGGAAGACGTGGTCAGAGGACAGGGTCAGCCCAGATACAGCACCACCAGGAGCAGATAGGGTTAAAGGTCTTGCTCAAGGGCTCAACAATAGCAACTTGGCAGTGCTGGGACTTGAACTCCCGACCTTTCGATGAGTAACCCAGAGCCTTTACCGATTGAGCCACCCCTTTTCCATTTCCATGGCAGGACTACGTATTTACATTTGTCCCTTTGAGCTCAATAACGACCACAGTTTCTCTGACTAAATCACACAGAGTGATCGAGACAATGACTTGAACTGAAGAAATCATAACAAAAAAGGAGTTTCAGGTTTTCTGTTCTGTTTACAGTTAAGTGAATATCCATCCAATGCAGTTGGACATACATGAGACAGAAGCAGTGAGTTGAGATTCGGGGAAAAGTATTAGATTAAAGTCACAGTTTTAGCTTTTCCCGGAGTTCACACACGGCCTGCAGATGTGATTTTGGGGAAGAACAGTGAGCGATACATCTCTGCCCTGTCAGTTACCCTGTCAGGGGTAGTGGGGTAACGTGTTTGTGTGTTTTTGCGCTCAGGCATGTGCAGGTCAAAGGTTATAACCGGAAGAGACAAGAGGTCACGCTAACAGGTGTTCTCTCGATCTTAAACAGATGGTGTTTTTGGAAAAGCGGAAACACAGACTTAAGTGTTGCACAATGATTAGCAAGCGCACACACACACACACACACACACACACAACAGGGTATTGTGCTTTACACAGTGCCTGACACTGGAGGCTCCTTACATAAATATTAAATGAATGTCCCCTTACAACAAACCTCACCCTAGCAACGAGTATACGCTATTCTCTGTTAAATATTTAATCTTTTGAATCTGAAAAAAAAAAAAAATCTAAAAAAAATAAATAAACGGTATCCTGTTCGAACTAATGCTCAAATTATAAACCTGAGATTTAAATTCCAGGCAGGATTTACACAGAGCTGTTGTTACACAAGGAGGTGTGTGTGTGTGTGTGTGTGTCAGAGACAGGTGGAGGTGATTAGCCATGCTGGGAAAAACGGAGATAATGAAGGTCGTCGTGTGGTGCAGATGAGGCTTCCTGTGGGAAACGGGTTGTTTGACGCAGCTTAAGGAAGTCGCTCTATTAGCAGAATAACACAGCAACCTGGGTCGCTCTCACACTCACACACACACACACACTCTCTGTGGTGTGGAAAAGAAGAATCTTTAGCTAACATTTACTCCACACTCATTCATTTTTTAACACTGTATGTTAGTGTCTCTGTAGAGTGTCTAATCAGGGGTGAAACTGTAATAACCCCCCGGCTCAATCCTAAACTCCACCTAGCTCTGTTCAACTCTGTCCAGTTCTACCATCCGCAGAATCACTTCTAAGGAATCGCACTGAAAGTTCATTTATAACTAAAAATATTCCTAGCTCAGAGTAGGTCATAAAAGTTATTCATGAAATTTCCTAGTTATACTTTCAGCGAGGAGTAGGACTACTCCTAGGAAAGCATGTGACGTCATTGTTACAACACTGAAAGACGCAATGCAGGCTACACATCATGTGGGGGTGTTGTAGTTTTGTCAGTTTTAAACTGTTCAAAGTCAAATGGTGGTATGACGTTATTTTAATCAGACTGTTCCAATCACAGCTGTTTCAAACTCCAATAACAGAGCGGTGTAGGACTGTCATAATCTGAACTGGAGAGAAGATAAGACCGTTTAGCTTGCAGAGGAGGTAGTAACAAGTAAAGAAATAATTAAAGGAAAATTCTGCCCTATTCTGATCTCTAAAGATAAAAAGTGAGTGGACGGCAATTTGTGAAACCGTTTGTATTTAAAAATGACCTCTGGAAACATTGGATAAACCCACCCACTTTTCATTTAAATAGACTACATTCTGAGAAACTTTCATTTTTAAACCATGCCAAAATTATTTGCACCCTGAAACAGTAATTAAAACAGTAGTATAAAAACATAGTAAGTAAAAAGTTTTATTTAAGGGAAGTTGTATGTTCTCCCTGTGCTTGGTGGGTTCCCTCCGGGTACTCTGGTTTCCTCCCACAGTCTAAATACAGTGGAACCTTGGATTACGAGCATAATTCGTTCCAGAAGTGGGCTCGTGTTCCAAAACACTCGGAAACCAAATCATCATTTCCCATAAGAAATAATGAAAACTCAAATTATTCGTTCCACAGCCCCAAAAAATAAATACATAAAATAATTAATACAATCTATTAAATAAAAATAAAACAAATTAATCTCGTTTTACACAGTAACACTCCTCCTCCCTCTCCCCATGTCGCTTTTTAAGTTTCACAACAAACACACACACACACACACACACACCCACACACACAACGGAAAAACCGTTTTAACAGGAAAAAAAGAAATCTCTCTGAGACTGGCATGAGCGCATATTAACAGAATCACTTTTTTAAGTTTCACAACAAATGCATAAACACAACGGAAACACCGTTTTAACAGGGAAAAATTTTAATAAAAATGTATTAAAAATCTTTGCTCGGTTTGCGGAACACTCCACGTTACTCGCAATCCGAGGTTCCACTGTACATGCAAAATAGGTTAATCGGTGTTCCCAAATTGCTCATGGTGTGTGTGTGTGTCCTGCCATGGATTGGCACCCTGTCCAGGCTCCCCGTGTCTATGTAACCAAGATAAAGCGATATTGACGATGAATAAAAAAAAAGGATTGCTCCCAGGTTCTAGGGAACCCATTGTTCCCGTGGTAACTCTATTTCCTATGACTTCTCCTCGTTTCATTGGTTCCCTCTCTACTTGAGATAAAGCAGTCTTGGATCCGTCACAGTGATTTCTGTCTTTCCAAAACCAGCCATTTGTGCCTTCATCATTCTCCTTCCTGTTGCTCTTTCCCTCCGTCTGTTCCAGAGTCCTGTGGGTACGTCAGATGTGTTTTCCTCACAGCTTGGACCACTGAACATAGCAGGCTGTGTTTGGCTTGTGAAATGGGCTAAGAAAGCACCCACACACACGCAAACAGTGGGAGGAGACGCTGATTCATTAAGGAAAATAAGTAATTGGGTGTTTGTCGAGCGCAGGCTGTGACAAAAACATGACCACCAGAAGCGTCCTGCGACACATTTGCGTATTCTGACCAGCTGCCTAGCCTCAGGAGCCAGAGAGACAGGTCCGAAATTATTGGCACCCTCGAAGAGAACGGGTCTATCAAAATAAGCAATACACACAGAAACAGCTGAACCTTTACTCTAACAACCTGATCACTCTCTCACGCTCGAATTCTTTTTACATTTTTTTTTTTTTCAAAAATTTGTGTGGTGAAATTATTCGTAAACCAAATCCTTATCTTACAAAAAAAAAAAAAGGGGAGAGAGAAAATCTACAATTATGAAGATTACTGTATATTTTTCCATTGTGTTTGTGTACCGGCCATTCAGCATTTGTATGTGTTGTTAAGCCAGAACGCACCCACAGAGAACAGTCGCTGTTTATTGTTCCAGCAGCGGCTTTTCTGTTTAAACAGCAGGACACGTCTCCGGCAGGTGGCTGTTTCCTCTAAGGCTGTCGTTTTCTTTCCTCAATCACGTCTCTTAATCCTGTCCTCTTTCTTCTGCTCAGATGAAATGTAAGAAAATCCTCGAGTATCCACAGCGTCAGGATTAGAATGATATAATGGAACATAAAACAGAAATGACTCGGCCATGGCTTTGGTCTTTAATGTTCACTTTGCTGGGAATTTGAGCTGGTAAGCTAAGACCGTGAGATATGGATGCATATAAAAGACTTTAAACTAAACTAACAAACAACACAGAATTTTAAATTGGGTGCATACACTTAGGACATAATTAACTGATTATGTGTGCTATGCTGTTATATTTTTATCTATATAAATAAAAGAAAGGTTTTGTCCTCGCTCTTTCAATGATATCTTTACGTTTCATACATTGGAGGACCCGAAACCAGATTCAGAAAAAATTCTGTCCGTCCGTCCGTCCAGATTTCACAGCATTTCAGAGTTTAATGACACATTGACTGACGTTCGGGATTTGCCTGAAGTTAAACCTGCACATGCAATCAAAATATGGAGTAGAAGTGACGTTATCAGTGATGTAAACCGTGTACTAGTCAAACTGTGGGCGCGTCTTAAACCGACTGCTGGATATTTTGACTGGGATTAGTTCATATTTTCACTTTGGCTGAAATAACAGTGCTGAAGTGGTATAAGTCAATTTTAATGCACTGGAGTCGTTTTAAGACAAAACTCCATCTTTATCCGATCTACTTTTTCCATTTCTCATCTGTGATTCTCTCTCCGATTACCGAACAGGGAGTGTATTTGTCTGATGACGAAAGAAGTACAACTTAGTGTAAACGAGGCGTCAGATACTCAACCTTACAGAATGTGATTTCTGTGTATTAATAAGTTAGCCAGAGTTCTGCTGTACAGAAAGACACACAGACAGACATGTACGTTGGCTTCAACCTGAAATAATAATAATAATAATAATAATAATAATAAAGGAAGTAATGAGGCTTACAGAAGTGCTGCTGATGATGCTATTACCATGCACACCACCATGCATTCTAATCATCTCTCTCTCTCTCTCTCTCTGTATCTCAGATGCTGTGCTCATCCGTGCAGGAGGCGCTATTTGAGGAGGAGGATCGCGCAGGCCGTCTGCAGGAGCGAGTCACTGAACTGGACAAGAAGAACCAGAAGCTGAAAGATCGTGTGGGGAAGCTGAAGCGCTCACTGCGCAAAGAGCGTAAAACGAGGCGGCGTTACGAACGCGAGCTCCGGGAGCTCCGACAGCAGCTGAGCACCAACAAGAAGAAGTCTGAACATCACCTCAACTCCATCGCTCCTTCACACAGGCTGTCACGCCACAGACACACACACACACTGTGAACAGATAATATGTAACACACACAACAACAGGATTTTGACTCGACACTGCTGGACAGTATCTTATTTTTAAAGTATGTCTGAGAAAGTGTAAAAGTTTGCACACCATTAGGATGCAATGAAGGCAGGAAGTTAAGGTTGTACAAATGTTCACTCATTAGTTGATCTTCAGTAAGCTTATTATCCAGGTCTGGGTCATGGTGGATCTGGAGCATTCATCACGGACACTGGGAAAACACCCCAGACGCTCTCATCTCGTGAGCGGAGAACTAGCATAGCTAACTAACAACAATGCATGTTTATTGGGAAATGGGAGGAGAGCAGGAAACCTGAAGGAAACTTCTACAATCATAGATCGAACAAGAGAAACCCCACATTAACAGCATCCCGAGCTTAGGCAAAAACCAGGAACCTCGGAGGCGTGAGGTGACAATGATACCTTCATAACCACAAGAAAGAAAAACATGCCAAATGTTTACAATAAAATATTAACAGTAAAAAAGTAAAGAGATATACTTTTGTCTTCTATATAATTTTTGGACACCTGACAAAACTTACACCCAAAATTTTTACTATTTTCCCTTCCATTAAGGATCTAGGGGTGTGCAAACTTTTGCTCTCATTTGTAAGTAACTTTGCTCTTGATCATATTGTCTCCAACATCTTTTTTTTCCCCGAGCTCTTTTTTGTAAATGTTTTTTCTAATCCTTATAAATATAAAAAAGAAAAAAAAAATCAGAAAA